>CM052803.1:3176828-3230206 GCA_028533885.1 Nasua narica
TTTTTTTTTTTTTTTTTAAGATTTTATTTATTTATTTGACAGAGAGAGCACAGGTGGGGGGGAGCAGGAGAGGGAGAAGCAAGAGCAGGGAGCTGGATGCAGGGTTTGATTCCTGGAACGCTGGGATCACACCCTGAGCTGGACACTTAACCGACTGAGCCACCCAGGCAACCCAACCATTTTGTGTGAGAGGACAGTTAGCACAGTGAGCCATTCGATAGAAAGTGATGAGAACCTTCCCCAAATCTAAGTTCCCAGATGTCAGGCAGGGAACAACCTTGTAAGCAGGCCTTTCTAAGTAGAGCTGTGTTGACTATTCTGCAACAGCAAGTAACCAATAGTGTCTACTACAATATATTTGTAGGGTAGAAATGTACTACGATCACCAAAATTGATGCTGAGGAAAATATCCCATAAAACTCCCAATACCTATATCAAATTTGAGCCTTTGGTGGGTTAGGAATTCATTGCTTCCATAGCATGAAGAACAAAACAAAACACTACCTATAATTTTTTTACGACTTTATTTATTTATTTGACAGAGACACAGAGAAAGACGGAACACAAGCAGGAGACGTGGGAGAGGGAGAAGCAGGCTTCCCTCTGAGCAGGGAGCCCAATGTGGGGCTCGATCCCAGGACCCTGGGATCATGACCTGAGCTGAAGGCAGACGCTCAACGACGGAGCCACCCAGGCGCCCCTATAGTTTTTTTTTTAATTTTTTTAAATACATACATATACTACCATTTCCATCTGTTTCCAAAACAAGCACAAGAGTATGCACTGTTTGTGAATACCTACACATCTAAGAAAAGCATGAGGATATGTATGATATAAAACAAGACAGCAGTTGTTATGGGGAGGAAAGAAAGACTGCTCCCCTCACTGCTTCAGGTCGGTCCCAAATCCAGGTTGCTAGAGGCCAAGCACCAGCCTGTTCCCACCCGGCTGCTTCAGCCCCTGCGGCACTGCGCTGGGAAGTTAGAGACAACACTGCGCCAACTGCACAGACACGCAAGAAACCGTCAGAAACAAGAGGCTCTGAGCACAGCCATGTTGGTGAATGTCCGGGGTACTTAGAGCAGGTAACAGGCCCCAGGAAAGAGGCAATGGGGGCGTCTCATCGGCCAGTATCTCAGTGGGCATCCCAGCCAGTGAGATTAGGCTTGGAGGGTGTGCTTGAGGGTCACAGTATAAATTCACAGTCAAGGGCACCTTTTTGTCCCAGGCCTGCTTGGAAAACATATGTTGACATTTGAAAGTGTGGACTATGAAGTAAGTGGATATAAAAGCAGCTGTGATGCTGTCATAGCTTAAGCAATGCCTTGTGGATGGTTTTCAAAGGAATCACCTGCAAGCATTCCTGATGGCCGAGTCATCAGGTTTTAGTACCGCTGCTCCAAACTAATGCCCCTGGAAGAGGATTCTGGAGCGTGCTGTTTTGTCACTTTGGAGCTCTCTGCACCCCTTACCTTCTCTCTGCTCTCTAGTCCAGGCTGCCCCACTTGCAGGGATAGTGAGCTAGGACAGAGACAAATATAGTCACAAGCTTTTAAGAATATAAATCGGCCAACTATAACTTTCTAGAAATGTCCAAAAGCTGTTAAAATGATCCGTTCACATAGGAGTTGCTGTGAATTTTTTTGGAAAGAAAAATAATACCTGAGAATTGGCTCATCCACGAATTGGTCAGTTTCCAATTTAAAATGTATCTTGGGGTGCCTAGGTGGCTCCAGTGGGTTAAGTGACTCATTTTTGGCCCAGGTCATGATCTGGGGGTCCTAGGATAGAGGTGTATGTGAGGCTGCGGTTCAATGGGGAGTCTGCTTCAGAATTCTCTCTCCTACTACTACCCTTCCCCCTACTCACACGTACACTGTCTTTTCTCTAAATAAATAAATGTCTTTTTTAAAAATATAGTATCTTGGGGCGCCTGGGTGACTCAGTTGTTAAGTGTCTGTCTTCGGCTCAGGTCATGATCCCAGGATCCTGGGACTGAGCCCCACATCAGGCTCCCTGCTGGGAGGGAAGGCTGCTTTTCCCTCTCCCACTCCCTCTGTTCCCTCTCTCACTGTGTCTCTCTCTGTCAAATAAATAAAAATCTTAAAGTTTTATACACACACACACACACACACACACACTATCTTTGGGGGCTCCTACCTGACTCAGTCCGTAGAGCCTGTGACTCTTGATCTGGGGGTCCTGAGTTTGAGCCCCTCGTTGAGTGTAGAGTTTAAATTTTTTTTTAAATGTATCTTTTCATGTTAATTGCTGTTCAGAGTTCTTCTGTTAATATTTGCCCATTGTTTTTTATTGTCATTGATTTATAAGAGTTCTTTATATAAGTTTTCATCTTTTTTTAAGTATTACAAATATATTCTCTCAATGTGCAATTTGTTTTTATAGTTTCTACCTATTTCTTTTCTTTTCTTTCTTTCTTTCTTTCTTTCTTTCTTTCTTTCTCTTTTTTTAAAGAGGGGGGTAGAGGCGGGAGTGAGGGGCTGAGGGAGAGTCTTAAGCAGCTGGCATGGGGCTCCGTTTCACAACCCTGAGATCAGGACCTGAGCTGAAATCAAGAGTTCCACACCTAATGGACTCAGCCAACTGAGCACCCCACTACCTAATATTTTTAAAGAAACCTCCCCTCACATTAAGCTCATAAAAACATTCTCTGGTATTTTCTTCTAAACTTTTTCAAGTTTTGTTGTTCATATTTAGGGTTCCAGGGGTCAGCAAACTGCACCCTGTGCACAAAATCCAGCACACACAGCCTCTTTGGCTTTGACCTTAAGATTGGTTTTTAAATTTTTAAAGGCTTGGGATGCCTGGGTGGCTCAGTTATTAAATGTCTGCCTCTGGCTCAGGTCATGATCCTAGGGTCCTGGTATTGAGCCCTACATCAGGATCCTTGGTCAGCAGGGAGCCTGCTTTTCCCTCTGCTTGTTCTCTCTCTCTCTCTCTAATAAACAAACAAACAAACAAATATTTTTTAAAAATAAATGAAATGTTAAAGGGCTAAATAAATGAAGATTGTATGTGGCCTGCAAAGCCTAAAATACTGTCTGGCCCTATATCAATCAAATAAGTTCACTGACTTTTAGTCTATTACATGAAGCATTGATTTGTGTAGGCTGTCACTTAGACACCTAAATTTATTTACTGTGTCTATAGGATAACCAATTATCCTAGCAGTCTTTTAAAAATAACTGCCATTGGGGTGCCTGACTGGCTCAGTCAGTAGAGCTTGAGACTCTTGAATTCAGGGTTTTAAGTTCCAGCCCCGGATTGGGTGTAGAGATCACTTAAGAACCTTAAAAAATAACAAAAAAATAACTACCATAAAGAGTTTGGCTAGCGTTTGTCTCAGGTTCCTAGGAAAGAGGTAACCTCTGGGCGCCTGGGTGGCTCAGTTGGTTGAGCGACTGCCTTCAGCTCAGGTCATGATCCCGGAGTCCCGGGATCGAGTCCCATATCGGACTCCCGGCTCTGCGGGAAGTCTGCTTCTCCCTCTGACCTTCTCCCCTCTCATTCTCAGTCTCTCTCCCTCTAATAAATAAATAAAAATCTTTTTAAAAAAGAAAAAAGAAAGAGGTAACCTCTAAACCTTTAGAATTTACTGAGTGATAGGAGTGTCTTTGCTATACATGAAGGGCCCTCAAACCACAAGATAATTTCTTCTAAGGAGTTGACTCAGGATAGGAGCTGGCCAGCTAGAAAAATCAACCATATGATTGGAAGATTGAGGGTTTGAGCCGTATGATATCAGTCTCACCTCCAGGGAGTAGAGGAGGCCAGAGATTGAATTCAACCTGAAATCGAACATGTCTGTGTGATAAAACCCAAATAAAATCTCTGGCTAGGAAGCTCAGGTGAAATTCCCTGGTTGGCAATACTCTTGAGTATGTCATTTCTCAGTGCTGGGTGGGTAATGCATCTCAGAGGATGATGGAAGATAGAGGTTTACAACCCTCACGGACTTTTCCGTGTGTCTCTTTTTGGTGGTTCTAATTTGTATCCTTATGCTACAATAAAACTGGAATAAGAGATGGGGTGCCTGGGTGGCTCAGTTGGTTAAGCATCTGCCTTCAGCTCAGGTCATGATCCCTGTGTCCTGCTTTTCCCTCTCCCTCTGCCTCTGTTCCTCCCCCTCACTCATGCTCACTTGCGCGTGTGCTCTCTCTCAAAATAAATAAAATCTTAAAAAAAAAAACAACTGGAATAAGAATAGGACTTTTGACGAGTTCTGTGAGTCTTATCTGAGGGTGGATATGAGAACTCCTAAATTTGTAGTCTATCGGTCAAAAGTGAGTGGTCCTGGCAACCCCTGAACTTGTAGCTGATGGCTGATTGAGGACAGTACCCTTAATCTTGATTTTGGCTAATAGAATAATACCCCTTTTTGCACTGACTTGTAATGCCATCTCAGTTAGATATCCATATCCAATATCCATATGTATAGAGCCAATTTCTGAACTCACTTTTACAATGTGTAATATGTCTCTATCCCTGTACTCGATACTGCAATATATTAATAACTATTGATTTATAGTAAATCTTGTTTGTTATCAAGTAGAGCAAAACCCCTACCATATTTCTTTGTTAGAATTGCTTGAAATATTTTTGGCAATTTTTCTCCTATGAGAATTTTAGGACTGGCCTGTCAGGATTATAGAAACCCTGTTGAGATGGTTTTCAGTTATACAATAGATAACACAAGGTCCTTGCATATCCTACTAAGAAGATTGGACTTCCATTTTTTTTAAAGCTTTTTTTTTAAGATTTTATTTATTTATTTGACAGAGAGAGAGAGAGAGAGAGATCACAGGTAGTCAGAGAGACAAGCAGAGGGAGAAGAGGAAGCAGGCTCCTCGCTGAGCAAAGAGCCTGATGCGGGGCTCTATCCCAGGACCCTGAGATCATGACCTGACCTGAGCCAAAGGCAGAGGTTTTAACCCACTGAGCCACCCAGGCACCCCTGGACTTCCATTTTTAAGGCCAAAGAGTTACAAATGAATTTATTAACTGGATTTCCAGACTGAGTAAACATCTGTTACATTAGGTTATAATAAAACCAACACTAAAATATCCGTGGCTTAAAACAACAAAGACTTACTTCTCACTCATATTCCATGTGTGTGTCACCTAGGACTTCTGCTCCACATTATTGTTGTCATTACTCGCAACCCAGGAAGATGACTCCTACCTGGAATATTACTGGTTATAAGGAGAGATGGAACCAGAGCATAGAAGATACGGCTTCTATGATAAGTGACAAGCACTTCCCCTTTCATCAACCAAAGCATATCATATGGTGATATGTAACTTCAAATACATGGAGAAATACAGTTCTTCCATGTATCCCAAAGGAGAAAGATCCACAAACGGCCAATGTTAATGACTATCACAGCCCTTTACAAGGAATGAGCTAGGGAGTGTAAAAAATGAAAATGACAGCAAGAATGGAGAAACGGGTGCTTGGATGGCTTAGTCAGTTGGGCATCTGCCTTGGGCTGAGGTCATGATCCCGGAGTCCCAGAATCGAGCCCCCTCCCTGCTCATAGGGGAGTCTGCTTCTCCCTCTCCCTTTGCCCCTCCCCTTGCTCCTTCGCTTTCTTGCTCACTCTGTCAAAAATAAATAAATACATAAAGTCTTAAAAAAAAGAAAAAGAATGGAGATACAATTGTGCATATGACTGCGGGTCATAGAAACTTTATAGCATTTAATTCAGAATGTCTGGTAGGTATTGGAAATGTGTAGTTACACAGACAAAACCTGGGACTTCACAGGTAAATTGCTGGATTACAGGACAAGTCAGTGATTTGGGCAGTATTTTACAACATCTTCTAAACCCATGTACATTGGTAGCCTCACACAGGTGATCCAGCCCATGTATATTGGGGTAGTCTCACACAGGTGAACCAACCTGGATTTTCAGCTTAAGGGATAGGTTAGTCAGTAATATCAAATGTATACCTTTGCCTTCTGTCTTATGGCAGTTTTTACAGCTCTCTGGGACATTGTGTTTCTTGCTTTCATTTTTCATTAAAAAACTTGAGTCTTGGGGTTTCTGGTTGGCTCAGTTGAGTGACCAGCTCTTGGTTTTGGCTCAGGTTGTTATTTTGTAGGATGAGATCAAGCTCCGCGTTGGGCTCCAAGCTCAGCGGGAAGTCTACTTGAAGATTCTCTCCCTCTGCCCCTCCCCCTCTCTAAAATGAATAAATCTTTAAAAAAAACACTTGAATCTTACCAAAAAAACCCAAATTCTTAATTCCTATGCACTTACTATCCAGCATCATGACATGCCTTCCTCTCATCAAGATTATTTTTGTGATTGAGGGATTTTGAAGTAAACCAGTGATCCTTGGATTTATATAATCTGATGCTCATTATAGGACATCTTGATGTCAAAATACCAAGAGCACCTGAATCCACTCAATAACAAGGGTCCATACGACCATCACCAGATAAGCCCTCGACAGGTATTTCTTCAATATGCCAGATCTCCTGAAAACCCACTGCCAGTTTTAGGGTTGTTACCTGTTATGATGGGATAGAGAAGTGAACCTCCCCATGAAGGGGCCTGTACCATGTAGTGAGAAGAAATCATGGAAAACTTTATTCTTTTTAACATGGTTTTGACATGTTTTTGCACCAGCTCCATAATGCTGACAGCACAAGGTGAGAAGAGATAAAGATTCCATAACCAAAGTAGTCTTTTCTCACTGTTTTACTTCCATTGCACCCCAGGCAAGCCATGGCTCATAAGACGGGAAGTGATGGGGTCAGCAATATGATCACTAGCTACCAGTCTTACATCATAGTGAAATAGAATTGAGTCACAAATAACAGATTACCAGTGAGTTTGTCAAGTAAGAGGTACTTTATGTAAACTTCAATTTCACAGGATAATGTAGATACTTTAAATGTATTAATGAAAGTTTAGGTTTAGAATTAAAATTTAACCAGGAGAGAGTAGGCTTTACTAACCGTTGTTATATGATAGCAGTTACCTCCCTGCAAATAGGGTTTGGCTGACAGTGGGCAAGGACGAAGAAAGACGAGTCACATATTTCCCACCTTTATAGTGGGGATGCCTTTTATTTATTTTTTTTTTACGATTGTATTTTTAAGTAATCTCTACACCCAACAGGGGGCTTGAACTTATAACCCCAAGATCGGGTTGCATGCTCCACTGACTGAGCCAGTAAGTGCCCCAAGGAGATCCCTTTTAATGTTTTGAACATGGCAAGGGAAAGGTAGGAAGTACTTAACCCCTATAGGTACAGTGACTTTCTTGTTGGAAAGTGGTTTGGGGGGGAGCTTGTGAGGGACAAGGTCTGCGAAAACTCCTGATTCACTAATATGCTTTTGCTGCTCATAGGTAAGAATCTTTGTCTTCAAAAGAGTAGTGCTCTTGTCAACTTCCCAGGCTTTACATTCAGGACAATGGAAAGTTTCCACTCATTCTTGAACAAATCCTTTGGAAATGCGGACAGTAGAACAGTAGTATTCATTTTGCTAACCATTATGTCGTATTGTAGGTGACATTTCATTATCACTCCTCAAACCCCAAGACTTTCAAAACTCTCCCTTGTGTAAGACTATTGGTTCCTGGGTTTGGGATAGGAAGTCTCTCAGTGTCCCTGGGATTAATTTTAGGCCTTCTGGTTTCGTTTTTTCCCCTCTCATGCTATATTGTATTGCTTAACGTGTGGCTCTACCAGCTAATCTCCCTTGCGTATTGAAAACATGGAGATGGATGATTTACTCCTCTTTACAAAGGCTGGTTTTGGGCTATGTGACTAGAATATAAAAGACCCCTGAGTAATCTTGTGCCTTGATTTCTCTGAAACTGAGATACTTCACATATATGTTGGTGGCTTATGGTTTGGAGACAAATGGTGTTCTGTGATTGAAAAAAGGTCCCTGGAATCTGTGCCTGCACGTTGCAGAACACCTTAATGTTTACCTGTGTTTTATTTTTTCCCAGGCTATATTGTAGTTTTTGTCTCTACTGGAGTCTCGTGTTAGTGTAAGTTACGGAGTCATGTTGAATAAATTGAACCACCTTAAACTGGGTACCCGCTATAGTTGCAATTTCCCCGTTTTAATGTAAACCGATGTGCTTGAAAAGGAAACTTGCTTTTGCAAAATAAAACCAAGCTCATTGTATCTTAAGAGTTTTAATCCTCATTTAAGAAAAATAATTTATGAGACTTTCCAGCTACATTCTAGAGAGGGATTCATAAAAACACCTCTAAAGTTTCTTTTGAAACTTTATGCTTTTGAAAGGGAAGCATACCTTGTACAGTATAGGGGAAATAAAAGCCTTCTTTATTTGACTTTCGGAACAAGTTACATTGTCCAATCAAGCAGTACCAGGACCAAAGCTAGTATTTAATTAATATCTTCTGATATCAGGGACAATCCCTCAAACTAATTAGAATTCAAAAGGGTATAAAAGTTGTGAATACTCGTTATCTTCAAACCCTAAATATCTGATTTAAAGGAAACAAAATTTCTTATTACAGATATTTCTACTGTATTTCATCCAACCCAAGATACCTTTGATTGTGTGATGCATCATTATTTTATGTACTGAGTTCTCCATTTAAACCTGTCCAGTCATCAGGGGTGCCTGAGTGGCTCAGTGGGTTAAAGCCTCTGCCTTCAGCTCAGGTCATGATCTCAGGATCCTGTGATCGAGCCCCACATCGGGCTCTCTGCTTGGCAGTGAGCCTGCTTCCCCCTCCTCTCTGTCTGCCTCTCTGCCTACTTGTGATCTCTCTCTCTCTGTCAGATAAACAAATAAAATCTTTAAAAAAAAAATGTTAAACCTCTCAAGTCATCAACTGTGTGCCGCATTCTAACTTCACTGTTAATTCTGTGGGGAAAGAAAATTCTACCTTAGACTTGGTGAAAAAACATTTTACTCAAGGAATGTTCAAAATCTTCCAGGCCCATTTATGAATACCAGGAAATGGGTGACAAGGGAGGAGATATTGAGTATTTTATTAAGATTTCTTGCTAAATAATGAACCTCGTAGTTCAATTACAACTTATGTAGCACTGTAGTGATATAAAGATTCAATGCAGATTATTCTATTGGCAAGTTTTGTGTACACTGAAGTATGTGTACTAGGGAGTCACAATTGCTGTGCTAACACATGCAATTCCCAATTATGAACAATCATTTTAATAATAAAAATAGATGTAAAACATATTCTCACATAGTTCTTTTTTTCCCCCACATAGTTCTGATATATTTGTTTTCTGCAAGTGTATTTATTTACATACTTAAAATTTTCCAAAATGCTGCTTATGATGTCACAATTACAGGAAATGACATCCCTCATAAAATGATACCCATAAAAGATGATACCTCAGATTCATTCAAGTATAGAATTTTTTCCTCAGTGTCAATTCTCTGATACCAGTGTAGCTGGATTTCATGCCAACAACATCCTCACAGTCAATACAGATACACACAGATGTTCTCTCCTATTCATTCCCTCTGGCTACATTCAATTGACATGTATGGAGGAATATATTTCCTCCTGTCGGGCATTCTACCCAGTACCATTCTCTTATAAGCAGTGAGATGTGAGTCTGGGGGAGGGGGGCAGTGTGTCCACATCTGTAGTTTTAAGGTTTCACTCCTATGTAATCTCTGGTATAATCAGTTATTTACTTTCAATGACAACTTCTGGATATTTACTTCATTCATGATTTCTCTCCTCTGTGAGTTTTCTGATGTAAAATGAGGCTGAATTTGTGGGAGAAAGTTTTCCAACACTCACTGCATCTGTAAGGTTTCTCTCCTGTGTGAGTTCTTTGATGTATAATAAGATGTGACTTCTGGGCAAAAGATTTCTGACATTCACTGCATTCATGGGGTTTTTCTCCTGTATGTGTCTTCTGATGCAAAACAAGGCTAAATTTGATAGGAAAAGTTTTCCCACATTGACTGCATCCATAGGGTTTCTCTCCTGTATGGATTCTCTGATGAATAATAAGGCTAAACTTGTGAGAGAAAGTTTTCCCACACTGGAGGCATTCATAAGGTTTCTCTCCTGAATGAATTCTCTGATGAATAAGGAGATAGGATTTCCGGCTGAAGGCTTTGTGGCATTCACTACATTCGTAAGGTTTCTCTCCCGTGTGAGACCTCTGATGAATAGTGAGGTGTGACTTTTGGGTGAAAGCTTTCTGACACTGGCTGCATTCATAAGGTTTCTCACCCGTATGTGTTCTTTGGTGTAGGATGAGGCTAAACTTGATGGAGAATGTTTTTCCACATTCACTACACCCATAGGGTTTCTCTCCTGTATGAGTTCTCCAGTGAGTATTGAGGAGTGACTTTACACTAAAGCCTTTTCCACATTCACTGCAATGATAAGGTTTCTCTCCTGTGTGAGTTCTCTGATGTCTAATGAGCTCAGATCTCTGGATGAAGGCTTTTCCACATTCATTGCATCTGTAAGGTTTTTCCCCTGTATGAGTTTTTTGATGTAAAATGAGGCTAAACTTAAGGGGGAATGTTTTCCCACATTCATCGCACCCATAGGGTTTCTCTCCCGTGTGAGATCTCTGATGAATAATGAGCTGGGACTTGTTGCTGAAGCTTTTCTCACACTCACCACATCTGTAGGGCTTCTCTCCTATATGTGTTCTTTGATGTGAAGTGAGTTGTGACTTATCGCTGAAGCTTTTCTGACATACGCGACATTCAAACCGTTTCTCTCCTGTGTGAGTTCTCTGATGTTTATTAAGGCATGATTTATCAGTAAAAGCTTTCCCACATTTATTGCATCCATACGGTTTATCTCCTGTATGGGTTCTCTGGTGTAAAATGAGATGGGATTTCCGGCCGTAGGCTTTCTCACACCTACTGCAACCATAGGGTTTCTCTCCAGTGTGTGTTCGCTGATGCTTACTGAGGTCTGACTTCTGGGAAAAGGCTGTCCCGCAGTCACAGCAGTTATACTGTTTCTCTCCTGTTTGAATTTTCCAATGTTTAATAAGCTGTGACTTAGGGCTGAAAACTTTAAACGCTCATTATATTCATTGTATTTTTCTCCACTATGAATTTTCTCATGCTTAGTATAAAGAAATATTTCATCATAGCCATCATAGCCATTAAATTCAACTTCATTTCTTGCATTGCTTTTATTCTGAATAATGTACTCTACATTAGGTTTCAAGTGTTTCCCAAGTATGCCAAATGTACAGGATGTTTGTGCTAAAGGGACATCAAAGTTTAGGCTTAGAGACAATATTTTTCTAAATGCATTATTTTTGTGGTGACTCTCCATAGTTTTAAGGTTGCCTTGATTTTCTTGATGGCCATCTGTACGACAATCAACTTGTCATAAGGTGTCTTCTATAAAGGAGACCAATGAGCTACAATGACCATGAAATAGAAGGAATGGAATTCCATAGCAAAGGCCGAAGAGGAAATGAGGCTGAGGATACAGTGAAAGTCTGAGACATTTCTAAGTGGAAGGAGAAAAAAAAAATGGAAGAAACTACAGAATGTGGAGACAAGGGACAATTTTTGAATGCTGAGTATATTAGAAAAGAGAGCTATAATCATGCATTAGGGGGATGGAGATGAGGAGAAGGCAGGTAAACTGAGGATGCCAAGGAGAAAGATTAGGAGAACAAGTTCCAAGATGAGGTAGAGTGGATCGGACTCAAATACATAAGAGAAAGAAATGTATTCTTTTATTTTTATTTTTTTTAACTTTTTTTTTTTAAGTAGGCTCCATGTCCAACAGAGGGCTAGAACTCATAGCCCTAAACACAATCTACCAAATAAGCCAACCAGGTGCCCCCAGAAATGTAAATTTTAAAGAGTAATGGAGAGCTTAAAAAGTGGAATCAAGGGGAGCCTGGGTGGCTCAGTCAGTTAAGCATCCAACTCTTGATCTCAGCTCAGATCTTGATCTCAGGGTTGCGAATTGAAGCCCTTTGTTGGGTTCCACCCTGAGCATGGAGCCTACTTTAAAAAAAAAAAGTGGAAATAGTATTAATGTATGTGGGAACTTGTGTCCCCTGTGCTGTCAGACTCAGAGCTTAAAAACATCAAGAATTTTCCAAACAATAGATGCCTCCCTGTTTCTGACCAAACAGGAATTTACTTCTGTTTATGCCACAGGGTTGGTTTTTCACTCACCTGGATGAATGTGATTCTGGATTTCTTCTTCTGTTATCCATGCTGTTCCATGTTCCAATTGGTAGAATGCATCTGCTTTGGTAACTTGATACCCTACTCAAGGAAAATTATAGTGGATCCATGGTCCCAAATACTTGGGCTACAAAGGCCTCTGAAAAATGGGGAAGGTTATATTGAAGGGCCTGAACAATTTGGATCTTAGCCAAATAAAGGCCTTTTACTTTGGGAGTGAAAGAAAAGCACTCTGTTAGAGGCCAGAAGGTACTAAAATCTATGATGTATGAAACTCAAATTAAAAAAATTAAGGTACTTAAAAAGGCTCCACACATTTCATCATTGAGAAAGGAAAGGCAGTAGAGATTGCCTACATTACCCTGGGAAAGCTCTGCTTACCCACTGATATTAGGTTGCTATAATTTTCCAACATCACATCTTGATATAGGTTCTTCTGAACGGGGTCCAGTAGCTGCCACTCCTCCCACGTGAAAACCACAGCCACATCCTTGAATGACAGTGATCCCTGAAAAAGAACATTCCTATTCATTTTTAAAGGGATTATCATTGGTTAATACTTGAAGTATAACATAATTTTTCCTATGGTCAGTCATTTGACTGCTTTCTGTATAACTAGTGTTATGTTATACTTTGTAGGAAAAACTAATTTTTTTTATTTAAAGTATCCTTTCTTTGTGCTTCTAATCACTCATTGATGTACATGTTCACTCTTTCACAAGAGAAATAGAACATTCTCAAATCTTTTAATCTAGGAACCATCTACAATCTATGTGAATGCACCTAGTAGACTAGATACTCCTTTTTCTATAAGTCAAACACTAGACTAGGTACTCCTTTTTATATAAGATTCTCTCCTACCCTGAAGGAGCATACTATCTTGCAGGGAGAGGAATGTAAGTACATGAGAGTACAATACATTTACATAGGGCAAGAAGGAAATATATACCATTTGGGCACCAATGAGGAGGAGAAAAATGACAAAGGCTGAACTTCAGAGAGGGGAGGAGAGAAGTGAATGGAATTCAAGAAGTAACATGAATGACAGCACAATGAAAAGCCATGAGCATTTAAAACACTGCAAATACATTTCTTCCTTAAGATGTGAAATCAGATGACTGAATTTAGAGCAGGTAGAGCATAAACTTAAGCACTCAAAAAATTTTTCACTTATTATTTTTGTTACTTAAATGTTGATAGGCATAGACTTCCAAGGTACTGGGTTAAGTGTATTTAATAAATTACAGAAAAGTACATAAGCCATAACCTCAATTATGCAATGGTATTAGGTTCTGTGTGGTAAAGAGTTGACTCAGCAGGCCTGGGTTGCCCAAGCCCTGCACACTCCAAAGAAAGGCCTGTCTTCGGGAGAACCAGCCCTTCACTTGGTCCTGGGAGATAACTTCTGAACCACTGTAATATCCAGCCCACTACAGGTGTTTTCACATTCCTGAGGTCTTGGGCTATGCTCTTTCAGTTTGAATTTTGGAGACTGAGTAGCTGAGGTCAGTCATGTATGCTGAATGCCTCCCTGAGGTCATTTATTGACTGACTCCCAATAAAGCCCTGGACACCAAGGTGCATGTGAACTGCCCTGGATGGCAACACTTCCCACCTGTGTTGCCACCTTGTTACTTATCATCGCTGGGAGAATGAAATGCTATTCAAGCCACTCTGTGGGGTGAGGACAACTGGAAACTGGTGCCTCCTGGTCTCTCCTGGACTCTACTCTGTGTCTTTTGCCTTTGTTGATTTTAATCTATATCTTTTCACTATAATAATCCGTAACTATAAGAGCTTTTTTTTGAGTCCTTTTGAGCTCTTTTAGAGAATCATTGAACCTGAGGGTGGGCCTAGGACCCCCAACTCAAATATATACAGATTCATAGTTACATATGTAAATGCTGACAGGGAAAGTCAAAAGGCTACACCTAAGTTTTTGTATAGTTTATCTTGAGGATGGTGAAAAAGGATTAATGGGGAACTTAAGTATTTAGCTCTAGAAACTTCTGTACTGTTTGAAATTTTGACACAATACTTTAAGCTTTACTAATATAATTGGAATTTAAAATTTTTAGAGGAGCTTTCTCCTTAAGGCAAATCCCCAATGATTTATTGATGGCCAGGTAGGAGATTATATTTCCCAGGGCTGTCCACAATAGTATCTTCCATTCCCAAACCTTCTGCAATGTGAAGGGACCTTGTGTCCCATCAAGACGTAGAGCCTGTTCCCCTCCCCTTGAATCTAGTTTGTCTTAGGGACTTGCTGGTAACAAAAATGATGCAGTAGAATAATGTCTGAAGCTAAGACAGAAAAGGTCATGTAGTTTCAGTCTGGTTCTCTTAGAATCTGGCATCATGCTGTGAGAAGCCCAAGCCATAAAGGGAGGCTTTGTGGCTATAAATACCCAAATAAAAATCCTGGAAACAAAGGCTTGAGTGAGCTTCCCTGATTAGCAATACTCAAAATGTGTTGTTACATGTCATCGCCAGGAAAATCCAACACTGTTCACAATGACTCCACCCAGAGAGCAAGTGAGAGCTTCTGCCTGGTGTCTCCTGGATCGGGCCTTATGTACCTTTTCGCTTTTGCTTAATAAACTATAATCATGAGTATAACAATGTTTCTGAGTACTCTGAGTTCTTCTAGCAAATCACTGAACCTAAGGGTGGTCTTGGGAACCCACAAACATGTGAGACACCACCATGGGGCCCTGTTTTACTTCCTGTCCCACTGAATCTCCGTGAGAATGATAAAATAAATGCAGGGGCGCCTGGGTGGCTCAGTTGTTAAGTGTCTGCCTTTGGCTTGGGTCATGATCCCAGGGTCCTGGGTTTGAGCCCCACATCAGGCTCCCTGCTCAGAAGGAAGCCTATTTGCCCTCTCCCACTCCCCCTGCTTGTGTTCCCTCTCTCACTGTGTCTGTCAAAAAAAATGAATAAAATCTTTAAAAAATAAGTAAATAAAAATAAATGCACACCACCAGGTTCCATGGTGAACTAATATGCAGCAATAGGTAAGTGGGATGGGGAACAGTAAACACGAGTTTGTTGCTCAATTTTATGAACTATTTAGAACCTTGTGGGTTATAATCTGTGTTCTAACTTAATTTGTATAAACATATGATTTACATATTCTCATTGCAACTTGGCAGTGAAGTTGATCCTTTATCAATTTTCTCCCCAAATTCTGACATCTATCTCTGCATGCTATATCTGGTATAAAGTAGTCTTCATAAATATTGAATAAACATATTCTTTTAATATGTGTATTATTAAGCCTTCTCAAACCCACGTGAAGGCCTAGTGGAAAATAAAATATACAAATAAACTCACTTGGGACTTGAACATTTTCTGGAGCCCTTATATAGCATCAGAAAGTCTAATATCTGCTCTGTTGTTGATTCTGGGCTCTATTCTGAAGCTCTAGTTCAAGGTCTCTGGACAAGGATGCAGTGTTGATCTTCGTACCTTCACTTTTTCCTCATAGGAACTATTTTATCCCAGGAAGCCAGGAGCTGGAGATTACAGAAATCGTAAGTGTGAGTCTAACAGATTTTTCTTAGTTGTTTGAGTCCTTATTTGTATGTGTATATGTATTTTAGATATACACAAATACATATATATATATCTCTAAAATTATTTTCCTTAGGTGGTAGGTTAATATGATAGTTTAAAGAAAAAAGTAATATATTACCTGATGACTTTTCAATAAACATACAATTATTTTATAATGAAGAAACACAAACAAAGCGGTCATCCTTAAATTATGTAATTTTACCAAAACTGTGCTCAAAACTAAATCTGCACTTAAAGAAAGACCATTACAAAGAAATGGGGGGGGGGGGGTGGAAATGTCCAGTGAGAAATTTTTAAAAGCCTAAAAAATCCAGAGAAACATGTATAAATACTGGGATACTGCTTGCTAACTTGTCTTGGGTTATCTACTGTATGATCGTTAAGTGTATGAGTAGTTAGCACAGTTTATTTTTTTGTTTTTATTTAACAAATGGGAAAAGAGTCTCAGAAAAGTTGAGAAACTTGCTCAAGTTCACATGGTAAAGTGGCAGAATATGGATAAAAACCTTAAATCTGCCCAAATCCAAAGTCCATATTCTTTTCTCTGAGTTAACTTACCTGCAGGTGTTCTAACTGCTTACCTGGAAAACCTAAGAGTTCAGTAAAGAAAGGAAAGGTTTTTTGTTTTTTTTTTTTAATTAGCTGCTTTTATATCTACCAGAAAGTAAAAAAAATAAAATAACCATTGGAGGCCCTCAAAGACAAGAAAGGAAGCTGCCCCAAGCACTGAACTCCCCAGAAGCCATGCCATTCACTGATCACTCCCAAAGATCAATCACTGATCCCTCCCCCTAAGTACATATCAAACACCAACAAGCAAAGGCCAGCAAAAACACTAAGCTAGGGGCCCCTAGGTGGTTCAGTGGGTTAAGTGTCTGCCTTCGGCTGGGGTCATGATCTCTGGATCCTGGGATCAAGCCCCGAGTTGGCCTCTCTGCTCAGCTGAAGAACGTGCTTCTACCTCTCCCTTTGTGATCTAATTTCGCTCAAATCTCTCTCAAATAAATACATAAATATAAAATCTTCAACAAAAAAAACCCCACTAAACTATGTACTAAAGATGTCTCAATCACTGAACCCGCACCCTCCCAACACCATGAATAGTCCCACCATGGACATTAGCAAACCCTCCCAAGGACGTCCGGATGAGTGACATGTTCCAAGGATTCTTCAGTCACTGACCTTTTTCCAAGGATGCTCCAATTGCTGACATGCCCCTCAAGGCCGTCCTAAGGACTAATCTTCCCCCATAATTCCTTTTCAGGCATTGACACACCTTCAAAGACACCCCTATTCCTGACGTCCTTCATGAACACCCCAAACACTGACCTCCCATCATTCGTCCTCAATCAGTGACCTTACCTGAAAGACGCCCCATCAGTGACCTCTCCCAAGCGCATCCAAATCACTGACCCACTGTCTAGGTAACGCCACTCACTGATTTGCCTCCAAGACCACCCCAGTCACTGTACTCCCCTACAAAGCAATACCCCAGACCCTAGCACCTTTCTCCAGGCCAGTCGAATCCCTGACCATCCCCAGGCCCGCACCATTTCTGACTACCCCGCTCCCTCAATCATAGAATGCATCTCACACCCCACAAGGGCTTGCTTCTCTCACAGACAACCCAAGCCTCCCCTACCATTAACTCCAAATCTCCACAAACCTCGCTCAACCTTATTCCGCTGCAACTCCGCGAAACTGAGATCCCTTAATAGAGCCTTCGCGCACCAGTTGGGTGGGTGGAAGGAGCCACAGCCCATCACTTCAGCTGCAGACTCACAAACGCTATTATTCTACCTCACAAAGTCAAGTTTAACGTCTGTGGCATCCGAGTCTACAGGCTGCCAAACCACCACCCCGGGGGCGTCCTTCCACAGACGATTCCGCTCAGCTTCCGATCTTTTAGACAAAGACACTATGAGAGAGAGTATGGCGGCGCCCTGTAGGCCAATTTATATGGGAGCCGCCATATTGGAAGACCGGTCGTACAACTCATTTTTCTGCCCGATACTAGTTCGCTTTACGTCAGTTGTAAGCGACACAAAGGGCGATGCGCATGCTCCTGTCTCTAAGATCCCGAAGGCGCGCCAAGCCCAAAGGCCCTCGCCTCTGCTTTGCAGGCGGTGCGTGCCTAGGAGCAAAACTTTACAGTGGGTGTGGCCATCTTGAAAAAGGTGGACATGTCCGTACAACAAAGAGAGTCGTCCTTTAAGGAGTGAAAACCATTGGACCAATGTTAGGGAGTGCTTATAGAGAACGATATAGGGTTTTGAGAAGCCAAAGTGGTAAGACGAACGCAGTAGGCTTCACTGTGGGCACAGAGTAAACTAGTTTAAGGAAAATATCTCTTCTTGCCAATATTGGTGGTGGTGGTTAGGAGACATCTCCAGGGTGAAAGGTGAAAGACTGGTGGGTAAGTAGAGCTAGTAGTGAGGGAGGAACTGTGCTTTTCATCAAGGTAGAGGGTGGAGAAATGTGGGGACAGAAGACTAGAAATTGTTGGTAGGAGTTTCTTAACAGCTTTTTATCTCAAATGTTTTCACATATAATATCTAGTGAAGTAATTATTAGAATTGGAATTGAGTCAAAGGGAATGAAAAATATTTGTTGGGTAGATAATTCTAGATTGTTGTCCCATACCAGTTGTTTTTTTTTTTTAAGATTTATTTATTTATTTGATATATAGAGAGAGATCACAAGTAGGCAGAAAGGCAGACAGAGAGAGGGGAGGAAGCAGGCTCCCTGCTGAGCAGAGAGCCTGATGCGGGGCTCCATCCCAGGACCCTGAGATCATGACCTGAACTGAAGGCAGAGGCTTTAACCCACTGAGCCACCCAGGCGCCCCCGGTTGTTTTTGGGTTTTTTTTTAAGATTTTATTTATTTGACACAGAGAGAGATCACAAGTAGGTAGAGAGGCAGACAGAGAAGGAAGCAGGCTCCCTGCTGAGCAGAGAGCCCTATGTGGGGCTCGATCCCAGGACCCTGAGATCATGACCTGAGCTGAAGGCAGAGGCTTTAACCCACTGAGCCACCCAGGCCGCGCCCCCCCATACCAGTTTTAATGACGAATACTTTTTACTGGCTGCTCTCATTCTTCAAAAACTGGACTCTGGAAAGGGGGTGCCTGGGTGGCTCAGTGAGTTGATAAGCATCTGCCTTTCAGCTCAGATCATGATCCCAGCATCCTGGGATTGAGCCCCTGGCGCAGGGCTCCTGGCTGGGCAGGAGACTTGCTTTTCCCTCTCCTTTTGCCCCCCGCCCCCCACACACTTGTGCTCCCATGGTCGCTTTTGCTGTCTCTTAAATAAATAAATAAAATCTTTTTTTTAAAAAAGAACTTGATACTAAAACAAATAGCTAATTTATATTGAGTGTATACACCTTTTTTGAACACGGAACTATTTCAGGTGTAGTAATTACATTATCTTTCTTAGTACTCTGAAAGCTGATGTGGGAATGTTGGCGTTTGGAGTGAACAACCAAGAATTCTTGAAACATCTTCAGTGTAAATGGGTGGTTTTATTAAAGCATGGAGACAGGATCCATGGGCAGAAAGAACTGCGCTGGGATTGTGAGGCGCAATTGATTATATACACTCAATTTGGAAGAGGGTTAGCGATAGCATAAGTCTCTAAAGGAATTTTGGAAGCAAAGTTCCTAGGACTTTGAGATGGCTAGGTATTGTTAGGAAAAGGTCATTTATTACTGTCTAATAAAACCTTAGTCATGATGATGTGGGAAATAAAGGCAGAAGAAAAATTATTAAATTTCCTTACTACTTGCAGCCCATTAACAAGCCCCTGGGGAGGGGGAGGGCAAAGTTACATTCCTGTAGGGACTCAACTACCTGGATGTTGACACTTTACTAAGGGCAAAAAGCAACCTTAGCCCAACCTCCAGGATGCTGTAAGTCTACTTGAACATATAAAAATTCCTTTGGTGGGGCACCTGGGTGGCTCAGTGGGTTAAAGCCTCTGCCTTCGGCTTGGGTCATGATCTCAGGGTCGTGGGATCGAGCCCCATGTTGGGCTCTTTGCTCAACAGGGAGCCTGCTTCCCCTTCTCTCTCTGCCTGCCTCTCTGCCTACTTGTGATCTCTCTCTGTCAAATAGATAAATGGAGTCTTTAAAAAAAAAATTCCTTTGGAAACTTCCTTTATCTCTACCTGTCGTCCTCCCCACCCCCCCAGATACATGTTGGCAATCATCCCCCAAGTATATGACCCACTGATAGACATTTGAAGAGTCTCATTGAGTAAGAGACAGGAGGGGGTAGGTAGAAAGAGATAGGTAGGGGGCTAGGTGATCAGGCTCATAGGAATCCCAGAATGCTAAGGTGTAATGAAACCAGAGATAAGGGAACAAACCAGACCACCCTGCCTTGTGCATCAGAGATGGGGTCTTTTTACGATAGTCACATTGTGACCAACAAAGAATAACCAGATGCCAAAGAAGAAATAAGCCATTAAAGATATTATCACCAATCCTTACACCAAGGATCCTTGGTGATGCACCAAGGCATCACAAGAATGATAAGACCACAAGCTCCCTGGTCAGTTCTAAATAAAAATTGTTGGTGGGCCCCTGGGTGGTGCAGTTGGTTGAGCGACTGCCTTCGGCTCAGGTCATGATCCCGGAGTCCCGGGATCGAGTCCCACATCGGGCTCCCAGCTCCATGGGGAGTCCGCTTCTCACTCTGACCTGCTCTTTCTCACTCTCTCTTTCCTAATAAATAAATAAATAAAATCTTTAAAAAAAAATTGTTGGTGGAGGCCCACATTGTCAGGACCCCTCTCCTCTTAGCTTTTCCTATATCCTTGCTTAATAAAACTATCACTTTACTCACTCTCCTTTGTGAGATTCATTCTTCTGTGAGACTTCATTCTCCTGCTCCAGTGAGACCCTTCAGATGTACATCAGTGGGCCATAGGTTTGGCGGATGATTGCTAATATACATCTTGGGGGGGTAGAGATAAAGGAAGTTTCCAAAGGAGTTTTTATAAGTTAAAGGAGACTTACAGGGTCCTGGAGGTCAGGATAATGTTAAGCTAAGATTGCCTTTTGCCCTTAGCAAAGTATTAACATTG
Source organism: Nasua narica (assembly GCA_028533885.1). Taxonomy (NCBI): domain Eukaryota; kingdom Metazoa; phylum Chordata; class Mammalia; order Carnivora; family Procyonidae; genus Nasua; species Nasua narica. The sequence goes on from CM052803.1 coordinate 3,197,688, forward strand.
AGGCAGTTGAGTTCCTAGAGGAAGGTCACTCTGCTTGTCTCAAGGACTTGTCAATGGATGTAAGATTTAAGGAAATTTAATTTTTTTCTTTTGCCTTTGTGACTCATATCAAAACCTATTGATGGTGAACCTAAATATTACCCTCACTTCACACATGGGAATAAAAAGGCCAAGTCTTTCAGAATGCCTATTTCCTCAATATCTCAGCAATCTTTTAATCTTTGTCTATCTTAAGGGTGAATAGAAATCTTATTTCATGTGCAACTGGGTGGCACAGTTCGTTGGGTGTCCAACTCTTGGTTTCAATCAGGTCATGATCTCAGGGTTGGGAGATTGAGCCCTGTGTCAGGCCCCATGCTCAGTGTGGAGCCTGCTTAAAACACTCTCTCCCTCCCCCCCCTCAAATAAATAAATCTTTTGTTTCTTAAAAGATTTTATTTATCTATTCGACAAAGAGAGCACTAGCACGGGGAGCAGCAGGTAGAGGGAGAGGTAAAAGCAGGCTCAATCCTGTGAGACTCAATCCCAGGACCCTGGGATCATGACCCAAGCTGAAGGCAGATGCTCAATGGACTAAGCCACCCAGGCACCCCAGAAATAAATAAATCTTAAAAAAGATTTCAGTTTTTCTTTCAGTTTTTTATTATTTATTACTTATTTCAGTTTTTCTTTAATTGTGTAAGTTGCTTGTTTACTTCCATCCCGCCCCCCCCATTTTAAGTTGGTTATCTTTTTTTTAATTACATTGTGGGTATTTATAACTATTATTCTACCCTCATTCTCCTATATTGACAGACACCCTAATTTGGAGCTATTTTAAATAAAGGTGCTATGAATTTTCTTGTGTCAGTCTTCCTAAGGACATATCACTTCAGTGGTTTTTTTTTTTTAAATTTTGTTTTAAAGATTTTGTTTCTTGTTTTGACAGAGAGCACAAGCAGGCAGAGCATGGCAGGGAGAGTGAGAAGCAGGGAGCCTGATACCAGACACCCTGGGATCATGACCTGAGCCAAAGTCAGCTGCTTAACCAACTGAGCCACCCAGGTGCCCTTCGGTATTTTTGAGTAAATATCTAGGAGTGGAATTGCTGCCTCATATGGTTCTCAGTTTTCATTTATTTATTTATTTAAGTAATCTCTACACTCAACATGGGGATTGAACACACAACCCAGAGATCAGGAGTCACATGCTCTTCTGACTGAGGCAGCCAGGCGCTCCCATGGTTCTGTTTTATTTTGCAATTCTCTTAAGCTTAAGAGTTAGTTTTGAAAGGATTTTTACGCTTTTAAAGATTTTGATAGTTTAAATACTATGGCTATACTAACAGTGGATTTTTAATTTGGGGGCATTATCCATAGATTTATCATAAGGGAAACTTCGGAACAACTTTTCCTGCAAATACAGTTCTCTGCACGTAGGGATTTCCTTTCCTCATCTTCCAGGAGTTATATGTTAATTCGGTTGGATTAGATTTGGTGTTTACATTATGATGACTTTGTAAATACAATTTATAGTTCAGCCACGTAGTGTACTATGATTATTTTTCGTTTCTTGTACAATTTTTAATTCTCCCTGGAGTTGTCTTATTTATTTCTCCGGAAATTCTGGACCTTGGTTCTCAGAAAGCCCCGCCCTTGGCACTGGCTCCACGTGGGAGCCCACTACCACGTGTGAATAACTTGCCACCTGGACATGGGCTTGGGACTGCTCTCCTCACCTTTCCGGGCGGTAACTGTGTTTCCCCCACCCACCTCTCCAAAGGGAAGCTTAGTTTCTCCCGGTTGCTGTTTTTCACTTCCTTGGATGGCATTATCACTCTCTCTATACCGTGAGAGCTTCTGCAGATACTTTTTTGTCGTCAAAAATCTTTCTCTCGGTCTCCATATCCAGTTGGAAGCGTTCCCAGAGTATTTGTCTTTTGGCCTTTATGTTTGCTCTTTTTTCTCCGTTGAAAGATTTTTTTTTTATTTTTGTACGGATACCTAACTTCTAAGATGGCTGCACGCCTATGTGTTTTCCAAATTCTTCTTCGTGCAAAGAGGATTACTTTTTTCGCTAGCTCGCTGAGGACTAGCCTACCCCATGTTGACCTTGTGTTAAGTTCGAGATTCTAAAAATCAGTGCAGTTTGCAGCGCAGGATTTTAGGTGCGAAAAATGGGAGTATTTTCGATGGGTTTTTACTGTTCCAAGCCTTACCTGGCTTTTCTGATCAAAAGGGCTACTTCGCCTTCTGTACGTCGATTACTGATGGATGGCCGCCTAGGGGACCAGCGGCCAGATGGGCGCAGACATATTGACTCCAGGAAAAGCCGGAAGTCCAGAAGGCTGTGCTCTGCAGAAACGCCTCTGGCCCTCGTCGGCCGCCGTCGCCGGCGCGGAGGCCGGGCAGGGGCGCGACAGGAGTATTCGCGGAAGTGCAGCCTGTAGGAGGTTTCGGTGGGGTCACTAGAAAATCAGGTCTGTGTGTGTTTCGGTTTGTGGAGCAGGACGAGAGGAGAGAGGTGTCTCTGGGCTCCCGGGTGGTGGAGGCGTGGGGTCCGTTGGGGAGAGGAAGCAAGTGGGAGCCCGTGACGGGGTGTCTGTGGGTGTGGTGGCTTTGGAGTCGGTCCTGAAGGATTGTGGGGGGTCAGTGATTACAGGTGTGTGGAGTTGAACGTTTCCGCGTCCGTGGCCGGGGTTTAGTTTCTGTCTGTAGCGCGCCCAGTGACTGAAGACTAGGGAGGGGGTGGTTTTTGTCAGTAAAAGTGGTGTCCACTTCGGATTCGGGTTTTACCCTGCGGCTCATCGACGAGCCGGGGGCGTACGGTCAGCGAACCCTGGTGTGTCGGGATTATTCCGGGGGTGGGGGAGGTTCAGGTGTGTCGGCTCTTGAGAGGTTTGTGACGGCTGAAGCAGGTTGGTGGGTGGGTTGAGGTTCCAAGGTTTCTTTCCCTCCAATCCAAGCCCCTAGTTTGCCTTTGACTTTACACATCTCCTCTCGACCCCGCAGTTATGAGAGCTTTGTTGGAGGGAGAGGATTGAAGATAGCCCAAGTGGTTTCTACTAAAGATGAGGGTTTTGCCCTTTCTGCAAGTTTAGTGCGTGGACGCGTTATGCACACACACTTGGAAATGTTTCTTTTCGGTGCCATTGTAACACAACTAAACTAACGTTGCTGTTACCCCAATTCTGTTCCCCAATGGTAATATTTGTTAGTTTTTTTCATTTATTTCCCTTTCAGTCTTTATTTTTCTATATTTCACAATTCCAATAATCTGCTGAAATGCTGGCATAATTTGCCTCAATATTTTATGTCATAAATACGATATAACACTCCAGACTGACACAGCAGTTGTTCTGGAAAAGGAAATACTCTAATAAACTCTGATGTATTAGATAATCCACAGATACATCATTGTTAACTCTTACTCTAGGTGCTCTTTGGTGAGAGACAAGCTTTGTTCTCTTGTTCATGACATTTCTCTGCAAAGAATTCTCTATGGAGTGAAGGAAATGAAGTGAATCATTTCTTACCAAGTAAATTTATCAATTTACAAACCTGCTTTACAGCGAGCCACCCAGGCACCCCAGCATAATACTCTAGCTCCATCCATATTGTTGCAAATGGCAAGATTTCGTTCTTTTTTATGGGAATTTGCCCAAGGTTCTCTAAATCTGGCAACCCTAAGTGTGGTTATGAAAGAGAATATCTCTCTTGGTCCCAATATATATATGACCTAATATTTTAGGATCATTATATATATATATATATAATATATATATATAGCTCACTTTTGAGTTCAGTTGTAATCATGAGTGATCCTTCATATGTTATTTATTAAAACTGTTCATTCAGGTAAGACGTATGTTGAAATTTTGTCAATACCTTAATAAAACCCAGCAATTGAAAAAAATACGATATAACAAACACAAGTTTTTTTCTTAAAAAAAATTTTTTTTTAAATTTCTGCTGCAGTGTATACTGTCAGGAGGCAAATCTGTACCATTATGACTGGAATCACTTAATCTCTGCATTCATTTGGGTAGAATTAAAGATGTTTATGTTTAAGTAATCTCTACACCAGGGTGAGGCTCAAACAACCCTGAGATCAGGAGTAGCATGCTCCACTGACTAAGCCAGCCAGGTGCCCCTAGATAGAATTTAAATACTTAAGTATTCAGTAATTACATGAGAAAGCAGATTATGATTCTCCATTTACCCATGCATGTGGTTTCCTGTCCCTCCTGCCCACCTTGATCTTTAATTTTTTTGCCATTGTGAATGGTGTTTAACTGTTTATTCTCTTTCGGTTTACTATTTCTTAGGAGAGCAATTACATTAAAGATATTTATTTTGTTTCTGCTTACTTCACTGAATTCTTAGTATTAGGAGCTTTCCATTTCCTATAATTTTTATTAATATGTTCAAACATAGTTTCAAGAGTTTTGCATTTGAACACCTCTTATGCCTAACACCTAGATTGTCATCATGATTTTGTATCCTTTATTCTTTTTATTTATTTATTTTTTAAAAGATTTTATTTATTCATTTGACAGAGGGAGAGAGATCACAAGTAGGCAGAGAGGCAGGCAGATAGAGAGGGGGAAGCAGGCTCCCCACTGAGCAGAGAGCCCCATGCGGGGCTCGATCCCAGGACCCTGAGATCAGGACCTGAGCCAAAGGCAGAGGCTTTAACCCACTGAGCCACCCAGGCGCCCCTGTTTCCTTTATTCTATATCTATCCATACATCACTTCTCAATCATTAATCTACCTTTTTACATTTCTTAACATGTATTTCAAAGTAAATAGCAGACATTTATATATTTCTCCCTGAGTGTTTCGGCAAGCATATAATTAGAGTTCTGCCTACAGCAACTACTAATCTTTCTGTCTCTATAGATTTGCCTGTCCTGGATATTTCATGTAAATGATGCAACTGCAGTCATATGCTGTGTGCACTTTTGTGATTGGTTTCTTTCACTTAATGTAAGAAGCTTATCCATGTGGTAACATGTATATGTACTTCATTCCTTTTTTGTACCTGAGTAAATATCCCATTGTGTGACTGTAGCACATTTTGTTTATCCTTTCATCAGCTGAAGAATATTTGGGTGGTTTCCGCATTTTGGCTATTATAAATAATGCTCCTATAAACGTTTGTGTGTGCAAACTTTTAAAAAATTCCAATGTAATTAACATAGTGTTAATTAATTTGTACAATATAGTAATTCAACAATTCCATATATTACTCATTGCTTATCACGATAAGTGTACTCTTAATCCCCTTCATCTATTTCACCAGTCCCCCCACCCACCTCCTCTCTGGTAGCCATCGGTTTGTTCTTAATAGTTAAGAGTCTGGGGTTTTTTTTGGTTTCTCTTTTAAGTTTATTTATTTATTTAAGTAATCTCCACCCAACATGGGGCTTGAACTCATGATCCAGAGATCAAGAGTTGCGAGTTTTTTGACTGAGTCAGCCAGGTACCCCAATTTGTGTATCTCTCTCTGCTTTTTTTTTTGTTTGTTTGTTCATTTGGTTTTTTTCTTAAATTCTACATATGAATGAAGTCATATGGTATTTGTCTTTCTCTGACTGGCTTATTTCACTTAGCATTATACTCTGGATCCATCCATATTGTTGCAAGTGGCAAGATTTCATTCTTTTTTATGGCTGAATAGTATTGCGTTATAGACGTAATATAGACCATATAATACCAATATATACCGATAATATTCCATTATATAATATATAGCATGTATATAATATGTGTATATTATATGTAATTATAATAAACACATGTGTTATTGTATATATATACATGCACACACATATATAATACACCACATTTTCTTTATCCATTCATCTATCAATGGACATTTAGTTTGCTTCCATAATTTGGCTATTGTAAATCATGCTGCAGTAAACCTAGGGATGCATATGTCCCTTTGAATTAGTGTTTTCATATTCTTTGGGTAAGTACCCAGCAGTGCAATTACTGGATCATAAGGTGTTCTATTTTTAGTCTTTTAAGGAATTTCCATAATGTCTTCCATGGTGGCTACATGGTGGGAAGTTTCCATTCCCACCATCATTGCATGAGGGTTCCTATTTTTCCACATCCCCACCAATACTTGTTTCTTGTGGTCTTGATTTTTATTATCCCAACAGTTGTGACATGATATCTCATTGGGTTTTGTGTGTACAGACTTTTGGATGGACGTGCTTTTAATTCTCCTGGATATAAACCTCCTGTGGAATTGCTGAATTGCTGGGTCACATGGTAAATATGTTTAACTGTTGGAAGAACTACCAGACTATTTTCCAAAGTGGCTGCACCATTTTACGTTTCCATTAGTAGTTATGAGGGTTCCATTTCTTCCACATACTCACCAACACTTGTTATTTCCTTTTTTTTTTTTTTTTTACTATATCCATCCTAGTGAGCATGAGTGGTATCTCAATTGTGGTTTTCATTTGTATTTCTCTGGAGAATGATACCGAGCATCTTTTCATGTGCTTATACTATGATTAACTTGAGGTATATATATTTTCACTAAATATAGGTTATCAGCATTTCTAATAGTTGCATAATATTTTACTGGATATGTGTACTTTTATTCATTCAGTGAATTCTCCATTAGCAGACCTAATAATACTTGTATATCAATTTTGCATGCTTGTGCCATTATATCCTTTGGAAAGATTCCTAGGAGTAGATTTTTTGGATTCTAGCAAAATCTCTGTTGAAATTATTCAATACAAAGTGTTAAAGCATTCTCCTGAAATAGTCAGTCATGTAACACTGCTACAAGAAATGTGTGATTTGGAATGGTACCGAGCTATCTATCTATCTATTTATTTATTTTTAAATTTTTTATTAACATACAATGTATTATTTGCCCCAGGGTACGTGTCTGTGAATCATCAGGCTTACACATTTCACAGCATTTGCCATAGCACATACCCTCCCCAATGTCCATATTATTTATTTATTTTTAAGTAATCTCTACACCCAATGTGCGGCTTGAACTCAGGACCCCTATATCAAGAGTTGTGTGCTCTTCTCACTGAGCCCGCCAGACACCCCAAAATGCGATCAACTTTTAGATATAAATTCTATAATCATCCATCTGACTAAAAACTTATTTTTTACATCAGAAATACAGTTTTTTTAAATACGTAGACTGTAAGATGGAAAACTTATTTTTGATGTATGTTCTCTCGAACCTCTGAAGTTCTGACTCTTATTTAATCATATTGGGGGAACTTTTAATAATTTCCTTCCTCTTCTCTGATATTGATTATTCTTATTTGATTCTTTGTTGAATTAACTGGGTAACATTTCTAGAATATAATCTTTGTCTTGTTCTTGACTTTAGAGAAAATATTTTATTGTTTTCCTGAAGATATGTAGGATGTATGGATTTTTTTTAATGAGGTAAAATTCAAAACAAAATTAACTATTTTAAAGCCAACGGTTCGGTGGGTTTTAGTAAATATATATCATTGTGTAGCCACCACTCCTATCTAGTTCCATAACATTTTTATCTTCTTTTTTTTTTTTTTAAAGATTTTATTTATTTATTTATTTATTTATTTATTTATTTGACAGAGAGGAGAGAGATTACAGGTAGGCAGAGAGGCAGGCAGAGAGAAAGGGGGAAGCAGGCGCCCCGCTGAGCAGAGACCCAATGCAGGGCTCATCCCAGGACCCTGAGATCATGACCTGAGCTGAAGGCAGAGGCTTAACCCACTGAGCCACCCAGGTGCCCCTATTTTTATCTTCTTGAGGGAAATCCTGCACCAATTAAGCAGTCACTCCCCACTCTCCCCTCCCCAAACCCTGACAACTACCGATCTGCTTTCAGTTTCTGTGGATTTACCCATTCTGGGTATTTCATATAAGTGGAATCATACAATATGTGACATTTTGTGTCTGGCTTCTTTCACTTAGTATAATGTTTCATGGTTGTGTATTGTATTCTGGGTGTTCCTTCAGTGCTTAGGCTGGCCATTGCATTTATAGCCCTGCCTTAACCTTCATTGTCTGTTTGCATTGAGGGTAGAGATCAGCCAGAGGGAAAGCTTGGAAAAGGAAAATGCCCTGCACTTGTGCTTGGCTTTATAAATTCCCCAGTATGCCCTGGGGCATTTTTTTAAACATCATAATTTAATTTTATTTTTTTTCAGTGTTCCAAGATTCATTGTTTATGCACCATACCCAGTGCTCCATACAATACGTGCCCTCAATACCCACAACCGGGCTCACCCATCTCCCACCCCCTCCCTTCCAGAACCCTCAGTTTGTTTCTTGAAGTCCACAGTCTCTAATGCTTCGTCCCCCGCCCGCAATTTCCCCCAATTCACTTTTCCTTTCCTTCTCCTAATGTCCTCCACGTTATTCTTTATGTTCCACAAGTAAGTGAAACCATATGGTGATTGACTTTCTCTGCTTGACTTACTTCACTCAGCATAATCTCTTCCAGTCCTGTCCATGTTGATAAAAAAGTTGGGTCTTTCTGATGGAGGTGTAATATTCCATTGTATATATGGACCATATCTTCTTTATCCATTTGTCTGTTGAAGGGCATCTTGGCTCTTTTCACAGTTTGGTGATTGTGGCCATTGCTGCTATGAACATTGGGATATATCTCACCCTTCTTTTCACTACATCTATATCTTTGGGGTAAATACCCAGTAGTACAATGGCAGGGTCATAGGGTAAGCCCTATTATTAACTTCTTAAGGAATCTCCACACTGTTCCAAAGTGGCTGCACCAAGTTGCATTCCCACCAACAGTGGAAGAGGGTTCCCCTTTCTCCACGTCCTCTCCAAGATGTGTTGTTTCTTGTCTTGTTGATTTTGGCTATTCTGATTGGTGTAAGGTGGTATCTCAGTGTTGTTTTGATATGAATCTCCCTCATGGCTAATGATGAACATTTTTTCGTGTGTCTGTTAGCCATTTGTATGTCTTCTTTGGAGAAGTGTCTGTTCATGTCTTCTGCCCATTTTTTGACGTGCTTATCTGGTCTGAAAGAAAGAGAGGTCCAAATCCTCACCTTTTGTGGTTCTTTCAAAAAGGAACTGTGCGAGAAGCCCCTCTGTTGTGGGGCGTCTTGCTGTGCTGGTTCTCCTTTCCGGGCTCCCTTTCCAGACTCCGCTTCCACTTCATAGTAGAAAGTGCTCACGTACTCACAATCTGGTGTTTCATTGCTCCAGAGTGCAGTAGCCTCTGGGATTCCAAATGAAGGGACAGGTGGCTTTGTAATCTGGTGAGGGGCGGTAGGAGGGATAACATCCTAGTCCAGAAGAAATACGTACTCAAATTGCATTTACTTTTCAGCCACAGGTTCTACTCTAAGAACAAGATCCAACAAGTAAAGCAAGGAGGTGGTCTCAGGCCCTGCGTGTGGTCATTTGTGGGGACACCATTGACCAGACACCAAGATTTCAGCAACTGAGGGGAATGAATTCAAGAAGAAATTAAAGACACAAGTCCTCTTTCCTGGCTTTTTTCCAGTAACAGAAGAAAATGATTAAGGACCAGGTGACTTTGTTTTATTCCTTCCTTCATTCTGTCATTGATTTCTGGAGGACTTTAAAACTCAGTCGAATTACATGGAAAAGTATAAATTGGTAAAGTAGGACTTGTGCAGAAACAGATGGTGCAGAAATAGATTTAGATTCCAACTTCAATATCAAGGCAAATAGGATCAGGAATATGTTGTTCATAGGATCCACACTAAGTGGCCAGTGTTAGAACATCACAGATGACTAGAGCATTCTACAGGCTGTGCTAGCTGTCAGCTTCTGTCTGATGCCTCTGGCGGCCATCACAATTAGAGAATCATGGTCATCACAGCATATGCAATGACGGATGAGAAAGCAGCCTGGTTCCACGAGGATGTCACTATATATTTCCTGGCACTCAGGTGTCAGGACTTTCGTTGAATGGTGCTTCCTAGACGTTGTATGGTAGACAGTGTCCTAAGCTTCAGCTTTCTCCTAAATGTAAAAGAAGGTTTCTTGAACAGCTCTTCGAGACTAGACCAGGAGAACTCCGTACAGTACAGTACAGCCTACCTGTGATCTCTCTGTCAAATAATAAAACCTTAAAAAAAAAAATTCCAATGATTACGAAGTCCTATAGCAAAAGTAAGGTTTTTCTTTTTTTTTTTTTTTTAAAGATTTTATTTATTTGACAGAGAGAGAGAGAGATCACAAGTAGGCAGAGAGGCAGGCAGAAGGAGAGGAGGAAGCAGGCTCCCCACTGAGCAGAGAGCCCGATGCGGGGCTTGATCCCAAGACCCCAAGATCATGACCTGAGCCTAAGGCAGAGGCTTTAACCCACTGAGCTACCCAGGTGCCCCTAAGTGGCCAACTCTTTTTTTCAACCCAGGTCATGATCTCGGCATCCTGGGATCAAGGCCTGTGTAGGGCTCTGCACTCAGCAGGGAGTCTGCTTGAGATTCTCTCCTTCTCCCTCTCCCCACACCCCACTCCCCTGCTTGCATGCTTGGTCTCCTCTAAAATAAATTGATATAAAAAAATAATAAAATAAAATAAATTGATAAATCTTTAACAAAAAGTCAAAACGCCTGAATGTATAGTTATAGCTGATGTGGTGAACATGAGCACAGCAACTTCCTTTATATTCCTTCTGATTTAATAACTAGAAGAACACTCACATGACACAGGACCGTGTTGTTGCAGGAATCGCTGACACTGGAGGATGTGGCCGTGGACTTCACCTGGGAGGAGTGGCAGCTCCTGGCTCCCGCCCAGAAGAACCTATACCGGGACGTGATGTTGGAGAACTACAGGAACCTGGTGTCAGTGGGTGAGGACAGCTCCCCTGTGTCCCTCAGAGGGACCCATCAGTGGCCTTTCCTCTCACAGCTCCTAAGAGCTCTGGAGTGTCTGTGCTGATCAGCAGTGTAAATTCTCATTCCCCCTTTCTGGCCCCAGATTCGAGGGTCTAATGTGCCCATCCTGAGAGAAGCCCCTTAACTTTGCCGATCTGCAAATTTCGTGGCTCCTAACATAGGACACTGTCCTGCGTTGGCAGCCCCCAGCCCAGTTCACAGAGCCTGCCTCTTCTGTCATTTCCCACGCACAGGGTACGTGGCCAGCAAGCCGGATGCACTCTCCAGATTGGAACAAGGGGAACTGTGGCCAACAGAAGATGAAATCCGCAGTCGAACCCATCCAGGTGAGAGAAAACGAACAAGGAAGGTGGCGAGGAAGTCGTATGTAGTCACTCAGACCTGTCACAGCTGCAGCGGTGTCTGAGGACATGTAAACAGAGCTCCAGAAATCTCCCTGAGAGGGACTCTTTTTCTTTGAGGTGCTTAGAGCACTTATCACTTCTCGGGTTGAGCCCCTGTTTGTTTCACACAGGTCTCCATTAATTTTCGCTCTAGATTTCTTTTCAGAATTCTCAGAGCTTACCACCCTCAGCTTCCAGCACCGGGTCACCACCTGTTCCTCCGGCTTCTCTTGCTATCGAAGTCCGCCTTCCACACCTCTCTCCAAAGGGGAATGTTTGATTCAAGCACTGTCTGCTGACTGCTGCCCCTTCCTGCCCCTTGGGACAATCTCAGCCTCCATTCTTAACATTCACCTCCATTTTCAGTTGGAGTTAGGACTTCAACAATGTGCGTTTGGGGGGGAGGACAGAAACATTCAGTCCACAGTAGCTGCTGTTCTTTAGGTCTTACATCCTGGCGTGTAGGAAAACCTCTGGTATCTTCTTTAGTCTGACATCACTACCACACACACAGGACTTCTGACACCACGCGTTGCAGTTTTCTTCACACCAAGCAGTTCTTTGTGATGCCAGCCAGGTGTCCTACAATTCTCAATTCTCAAAGTCCCTCAATTCGGACGTTATCTACCTGGAGGTAGCGTCACATACCGCAGGTTAAGGGCTCCATCACATGAGACTACCCCCCACTTCCTTCTTTCCTCCCTTCCTTCCTTCCTGCCTTCCTACTTTCCAGATTTTATTTATATATTTACATATATGACAGAGAGAGAGAGAGCACAAGCAAGGGGAGTGGCAGGCAGAGGGAGAGGGAAAGGTAGGCTCCCCGCTGAGCAGGGAGCCCAATCCGGGGCTCGATCCCAGGATCCTGAGATCATGACCCAAGCCAAAGGCAGACGCTTAACCAACTGAGCCGCCCAGGCACCCATATTTTTAATTTTTCTGGGAAGTGTCATCACAATTGATTGAGGAAAAGGGTATGATATTTTGCCCCCCACTTTAGATATCAATCACAATTAGTAGGTCCTCAGATACTCACAAATTCTGGCTGTCTTGGCTACAGATCAGAGGTTCCCATGACCTCTTCCCCCTTGGATTTGCTGACTAGCTATAATAGCTCAGAGAACTCAGGGAAATACTTGTTGTTTACCAGTTTATTATAAAAGGATATGAAAGAGGATATGGATGAACATCCAGAGGAAGAGATGCGTAGGGTGAGGTATGTGGGAAGGGATATGGAGTTTCCATCCCCTCTCCGGGCCCCAGTCTCCCAGCACCTCCATGTGTTCAGTAACTTGGAAGCTCCCGAGCCCCTTACTCCTGGAATTTTCTGGAGGCTTCCTCATGTAGGCACAATCAATCATTAACTCAGTCTCCAACCCCCTCCCCTCTCTGGAGGATGGAGGATGGGGCTGAACATTCCAAGCTTCTAATCATGGCGTGGTCTTTCTGCTGACCAGCCCCCATCCAGCAGCCCACCCAGAGTCACCTTATTAGAACAAAAGGCATTCTTATCACCCAGGAAATTCCAAGGGATTTATGAGCCCTGGGTCAAGAGCCAAGGTCAGAAACTAAACATGAGAGCAGAAGATGGTGTGAGTGCTCTTATCACTTAGGAAATTGTAGGAGTTGTAGGGGCTTTCTGTGGGAACCAGGGGCAGTGAAATCTGGACCCTTCCTTACCTTCTCAGCTCCCTTATGTAAAGTCTTTGCTATTCCTTTTGATTTTTAAAAATTTGTCATTCTTTGTTCTCAGCTCAGACAACATAATTAAACCCCATGCCTGTTTTACTTTAATTTCCTTGTATAATTGTTCATTCTTTTTTTAATTAAAAAAATTTTTTTTAATTGTTCATTCTGATCATTAGTTTAGTCCATCTTAAATGAGACTGCTGGATGCATTCCCTTGAATCTTTCCTTTTCCCTATGATAATCCGTTATTAAGTCCCAACTAATCATATTACTAGTCTTATTTTTTTTTTTAAGATTTTATTCATTTATTTGAGAGAGATGCGGAGAACATGAGTGGTGGGAGAACATGAGCAGAGGGAGAGGGAGAAGCAGACTCCTTGCTGAGCAGGGAGCCCAATGTGAGGCTCTATACCAGGACCCCCAGTGCCCCATATTACCAGTCTAATAGGAAGGAAATTTCTCTTTGATCAGTAATCTCCATGGTACAGCTCTTGCTTATATAGAGTTTGTTTCCCTTTTTCTAAAGTCAAGGTCGACTATATTTGGAGTCTCCTTAATGTGTTCCATACATGAGGATCTCTACTTGGTTCATTGTTTTAAATATTTTTGATTACCTTAAATGGTCTGTGTGTGTGTGTGTGTGTGTGTGTGTGTGTAGGCTGTTACACATGGACCCCAATAGCTGTGAACAACAATAGTAGCAACAAAATTCTTTTCGGAGATGAGTTTGTACGAGGAGAAAAAGAACTCATCGAAATAAATGAATATGATGTCTTGTGGTGAAAAGTGCTGGGAGGGGCACCCGGGTGGCTCAGTGGGTTAAAGCCTCTGCCTTCGGCTCAGGTCATGATCTCAGGGTCCTGGGATCGAGCCCCGCATCAGGCTCTCTGCTCAGCAGGGAGCCTGCTTCCCCCTCTCTGCCTGCCTCTCTGCCTACTTGTGATCTCTCTCTCTCTCAAATAAATAAATTAATTAATTAAAAAAAAAAAACTTAAAAAAAAAGTGCCAGGAAGATTGGTGGGAAGATTGGTGGGACAGCAGGGATAGTGTGTAAGCCATGGAGCTGCTGTAACACCTGGGAGTCTAGCTGGGGCCTCTGGTCTTAGGGCTTCAGGGAATTGGAGTAACTCTTTGGTGAGAGGCCTTTGAGCAGCTTTATGAGGGATGTGAGGCCTTGGGTGAATTGAGCTCCAAGTAGACCAATTGGTGAGTTCAAAGGCCCAAGGCTGGGGCGCCTGCATGGCTCAGTGGGTTAAGCTTCTGCCTTCATCTCAGCTCACAAAAGCCATTTGTGAGATAGTTTTATTGTATACCAAGCTCATGGAAAGAATTATTCTTCTTTTCTTTCCTAGAGATCAAGAAAGATGATGGTCATCAACAGGGGCACTTGCAAAGTCAAAGATGTCCGAAGAGAATGAAACAATGCCATGAACATAATGCATTTGGAAACATCATTCATCAGAGTAAAAGTAATTTTCCCTTAAGGCAAAATCATGATATCATTAACTTACACGGGAAAACACTGAAATCAAATGTAACTTTAGTCGGCCAGAACAGAATCTATGAAGTAAAGAACCTCGTTGAGGTTAGTGGCAATACGAAATCCTCCCATACAAAGCATGACCAGCATTGTATTGAAATTAAATTTCCTGAATGTGGGAATTCTATGAATAAAAATTCCCAATTCATCAAGCATCAAAGAACTGAAAAGATAGAGAAACCCCACGTATGCAGTGAATGTGGAAAAGGCTTCTTCAAGAAGTCTCGGCTCAGGGATCATCAGAGAGTTCACACGGGAGAGAAGCCTCATGGGTGCAGCATATGCGGGAAAGCCTTTTCCAGAAAGTCCAGACTCACTGAACATCAGAAAACTCACGTAGGAGAGAAGCGGTATGAATGCTCTGAATGTGACAAAGCATTCCCCAAGAAATCACGGCTAATTACGCATCAGAAAACTCATACAGGGGAGAAACCTTACGTGTGCAGTGAGTGTGGAAAAGGCTTCATCAAGAAGTCTCGGCTCATTAACCATCAGAGAGTTCACACGGGAGAGAAGCCTCACGGGTGCAGTCTGTGTGACAAAGCATTCTCCAGAAAGTCCAGGCTCATTGAACACCAGAGAACTCATACAGGAGAAAAACCTTATGAATGCACTGAATGTGACAAAATGTTCCGCTGGAAGTCACAGCTCAATGCCCATCAGAAGACTCATACAGGAGAGAAATCGTATATATGCAGTGATTGTGGAAAAGGCTTCATTCAGAAGGGCAATCTCATTGTACATCAGCGAACGCATACTGGGGAGAAGCCTTATATATGCAGTGAATGTGGGAAAGGTTTCATTCAGAAGGGCAATCTCCTTATACACCAACGAACTCACACTGGAGAGAAACCCTACGTATGCACCGAATGTGGGAAAGGCTTTAGCCAGAAGACATGCCTCATATCACATCAGCGATTTCACACTGGAAAGACTCCCTTTGTGTGTACTGAGTGTGGAAAATCCTGTTCCCACAAGTCTGGTCTCATTAACCACCAGAGAATTCACACGGGAGAGAAACCCTATACCTGCACTGACTGTGGGAAGGCTTTTAGAGATAAGTCGTGCCTTAACCGACACCGGAGAACTCATACAGGAGAGAGGCCCTATGGATGTGCTGACTGTGGGAAGGCTTTCTCTCACCTGTCCTGCCTGGTTTACCATAAGGGAATGTTGCATGCAAGAGAGAAAGGTGCACGTTCAGTCGCGTTGGAGAATCCTTTCGCAGAGAGCCACAGCTCATCACTTTCAAATGATGGCAGGCAGGAGAAGGATCCTGTTAACGCCGTGTCCGTGCAAATGCCTCCCGTAGCAGCTCAGACTTCCTTGCACCTCCGTGGGCTCCTAGCAGATAGGAACATGGCCGCTGTGGGACATCCGGGTGCCAGGTGCGCACCATCAGCAGATTACAGAATTTGCACAGAGAAGCCTTTCGAATGCAGTGAATGCGGTAGTGCCTTCACCGATCAGTTGCGTCATATTCTATGTCACGAAAAGCACACAGCAATAAAGTGTGATGCGATCAAGGTGGAAAACCCTTGACTAAAACCTCCTAGCTCATTATGCGGCTGATAAGTGTGTACGGAGACAAACAGTATAAAGACCAGGCATAGCGTAAAGACAAATAGTACAAAGAGTGGAAAAGCCTTTGTGGAAAGATAGACCTTACCGGGGCTTCGTAAGTCACGGATCACCGGTGAGCTCGTAGCTGGTAGAAGTAGAATGACCCTGGAAAAGGCCTTCCTCGGAAATAAGACTTCAGTAGGCGTCAGAGAGTTCACACAGGAGAGGAACGGTCGGAAGAGCTCTGAAGGCCGTGCATGTGGCATGGTTGTCAGTGGGGATTTCTGCCTCATCTCTTGGTAGAGAAAATCAGACCGAATCAAAACTCTGAGCACACCCACTGTGGAACATCTTCGGCAAAGTACCAGAAAACACATAAAGCAAACAAGCCCTGTGAAGACGAATATTTCTGCCACAAGTCTAACATCATTTTACTTCAGATAATGTACGTAGTGTACATTTTAGGACAGTATACCTTGAATCAAACTCCTCATCGGTACAGTGGTCACTCTTTAATTCAAAGGAGGTGGTAAATATTGCACATCAGTGGTTAGAGTGCACCCCGTACCTTTTCGGGGGTGGTGTGTGAATCTTTCATTCTTACCCACAAGCTCATTCTATGGTTAGCTCTTGGCGTTTCTCTGGTTCTAAATTTATTCAGTTTATTTTAGGCTACTGAAGTCCGTCCTTCAGCCTTCAAAAGGAAAGTGAATAATACATCTGATTCAGTAATGCATCATCGTGTGTTTGGATGTATTTAACTTTATAAATGTCACCCAAAGGAACAACTGCTCAGAACTCACAAATAACCTATCAGCCAGGTTCTTTCCCTAGAAGATAGTTCCCATCTGGTACACGGACCACCCAGAAACACTTGGATCAGCTGTTTACCTAGTGCTGTTCTAGAACCCACAGATGCTGATAGTGATGAACTGAACAAAAGTCCCTGCTGCCTTTGAGCTGGCGTTTTTTTAAAAAGATTTTATTTATTTAGTTGAGAGAGAGAGCACAAGCAGGGGAAGTAGAAGGGAGAGGGAGAGGGAGAAGCAGGTAGCCTGATGTGGGGCTTAATCCCAGGACTCTGGGATCATGACCTGTGCCGAAAGCAGATGCTTAACCAACTGAGCCACCCAGGTGCCTCTAACCCAGCATTTTTTTTTTTTGTTGTTCAAGCTGGATTATATGTGTGTAGCAATTTGACCCTCCAGCAAATGTAATCAAAGAATGTATACACCTACATTAGTTGAAAAGGACATACTGTAGAAGGTACAAAGTATCCTGGTAATTTCTTGTTCAAGGGGCATATTATTATTTAGAGAGGGAGCAGGAAAGGATTTTACACATGTAAAATGGGATATGGAGACTTTTTTAAAAGGTTCATATCTTACCTCTCCACTTGGATTATAAATGCCTATCTGGATAGTTTAGACAGTCGTATGTTCCCGAGCACATAAAAAATAGAAATTAATTGCATAGCTTCGAAAGGTGATTGAAAGTGAATGCATGACCTAAATGAAAGACCTAACAGACTAATCAATCAAACATTTTTGTCACTGAAGGAAAGGAGCTATAGGAAAGAAATTTCAAAGATCAGCACTGATTCAAGGAACATTAAAAAAAAAAGAATCCTGAATAGAGGCCTCTGGTAATATAGAAGGGGCAGACGAGCGAAGGAATAGGATCCAAAGAACAACCCCAATTAATGGAAGACAATGATGTCACTTTAAAAATTGAGGACAGCACTTTAGGTGGCTGGAGGTGAGATTCCATCAGATGTGAAGAAGAGCCCTGACTCTGGTCCACAGTCTGCCACCTGTGAGAGTTGCCAACATCTCAGGAATCCCAGCTCCCCTGTGATGTGATGAATGGAGACATGACGTGGCATCATCATCCTCATTGTCCTGGGAATGGGGCCCGTGTCATCTCTTCTGTACTCAGGGTTCTTTCTCTTGGTTCAATAAAGACCTGTCCAGCTTAAAAACAGTGAGTCCTGCTTACAAGGGAAAAAAGTGGAAATTTGGCAGGAAGTGGCTGTTTCATAATTGAATTCCAGACTCTTGAGTCAGTTACTCCGTTCACTACTGCAGAAATGTTTTTGAGCACCTCGCTGGCACTGTTGTAGACACGGGATACTCTGGTGAACACAGCATGCGAACTGATGGCCTCCAACAGGATGGACGCGGGGCAGATGCTCTTTAATCAGAAATGGATTCTTCTTCGACTCGGTCTTCAGGTCCTCTCCGCTCCCTGTCTTGTGAATCTGCACACTGTATCGTGGTGGTTGGCGTCTTCCTACTTAAATCTGCAGTCGGGGTCCCTGAATGGTCTGCGTGGCCTACCCTGAACCCGAGAACCAGGTACGGAACTCACCTTTCCGAGGTTGGCTCCCAGGTAAATAAACCATCTTAGCGGGAGGGATTCCATATCACCCCCTGTAAGAAGGCTGTCTCATCTTGCACCCTCTACTGCTCTACCCCCTCGCCTTCATAAAAATCAGTTCTAACTGGCACTCAGTTTGCCATTTGCCAAATGATAACCACATTGTTCTGTTACTTAGTATTCTGAAGTGCTCCATTTCCGTCTTGGTGTATTTCAGGGAAAGGCTTTTGTACATTTGAAGCCTCATCACTTTCTCCGTGGTCCAGGTACCGCGTTCTCGCCTGTCGCACATGGTGATGAGCGAGGGTATTGAGGCCAGTGTTGGGGGTCTGCTCGGGTCCCTCTGCCGTGTCTGGCTCAGTGGGAGGTGGGATAATTTGAGTGGGGAAAGAGAAGTGTCTTAACTCACTCAGGCTGCTATAACAAAAAACACTAGAAATTTATTTCTTGTATTTCTAGAGGCTGGGAAGTCCCAGATCAGGGTACCGGCAGATGTGGTATCTGGGAGGCCTCCTTTTTCCTAGGCAGTATTTCCTAGCTATTTATACATATATATGTATATATATAAATAAATGGTTATTACTTATGCATATATTATATTTATTCAGCAAACAAGTGAGTTCCCTTTTACGTTGAGGGTCCCCAAGACCATCCTCAGCTTCTATGATTTGCGAAGAAGACTCACAACTCGGAACACTTGTTACGCTCAAGGTTACATTTCTTATAGAAAGGATAGAGATTAAAACAGCAAAGGAAAGGCCACAGTGTGATTTGGGGTAGGGCCTGTGTGTCGAGGGGTGTCTGCGCCTGTGGAGAAGCCGGACACTGAAGACAGCCGTGTGTGTCATGCCCGGCTGAGGTGATCGAGCCCCAGTAGAGAGTGGACATCAAGGCTCAGGTGAGCTTTCCCTGTTGGCAGTTCCCCCTGCCTATCGTCACACGTTTGTGCTGAGGAAGGGACCCTGCCCAGGACTCCATTGTGGGAGGACAGCTGGAAGCTCCTCGTTTGGAACTTTGCTGTGCTCTGCCCTTTGTGCCGCTTTTCTTGATGCTGTTAATCGGTATCCTTTAATTATAATAAACTGTAACTGTGAGTATAACAGCTTGCAGTGAGTTCTCAGTCCCGCTAGCAAATTATCATGGGCTTACAGAATACTCTCCCTAGTTTCGGTAGCTCCATGCCACAATTTGGGTAATTTCTAGGCCACTAATTATCCTTCCAATACCTCTAATATGCTTTTAAAATATGTGTTTCTTTTTTCAGAAATACTCTTTTCTTCAAATCTGCCTACTGGCCTCTTTATAGTTCCTGTTCTTTAGACATTTTTTTTTAAAGATTTTATTTATTTATTTGACAGAGAGAGAGAGATCACTAGTAGGCAGAGAGGCAGGCAGAGAGAAAGGGGGAAGCAGGCTCCCCGCTGAGCAGAGAGCCCGATGTGGGGGCTCGATCCCAGGACCCTGAGATCATGACCTGAGCTGAAGGCAGAGGCTTTAACCCACTGAGCCACCCAGGCGCCCCCTGTTCTTTAGACATTTTAAAATACTTTATTCCTTACAACATTTTTTTTAGAGAGGAAGCAAAGGGTGGGAGGAGGAAAAGAAGGAGAGGGAGACAGAATCTTAAGCAGGCTCCACGCCCAGCACAGAGCCGGAAATGGGGCCAATCTTAGGACCTGAGATCATGACCTGAGCTGAAATCAAGAGTTGGACATTCAACCAACTGAGACGCGCAGGCGCCCCGCAAAGCGTTTTTGTTTTTTTTTTAAACTGCTTGTATTGATGCAGCATTTATGGTGAAAATGAAGCAGAATAACTTCCTTTACATAACCTCTCTCAATAAGAGGGAGGCGTGCCTGGCTGGTTCCGTTTGTGCAGCATGCGACTCTTGATCTCAAGGTTGTGAGTTCAAGTCCTGCGCTGGGTGTAGAGATTACTTTAAAAAAAAATCTTAAAAAAAATTAAATGGGAAACACTCATGTTAAAGAGGACCTATTGTTGCAAGAGTCGCTGACACTGGAGGACGTGGCCGTGGACTTCACCTGGGAGGAGTGGCAGCTCCTGGCCCCCACCCGGAAGGACCTGCACCAGGACGTGGATGTTGGAGAACTATAGGAACCTGGTGTCAGTGGGTGAGGACAGCTCTCTTGTGTCACTTAGAGGGTCCCCCTCAGCGACCTTTCCTCTGTCAGCCACTTAACGCTTCAGAGTATCTGCAGTGCTCTCAAGTGGTAGAATCGCACATCCTCCTCTGGCCTCAGACAGCGGTGTATAATGAGGTGTCTCCTGAGAGAGAAGCCCCCGGGGTTGCAGATGTGAAAACTGTCTCAGTCCCTCAAATGTAGCATTCTCCCTTCTTGACAGACCCCAGCCCATTTCGAACCGTTCTGTCTTTCCCACGGGCAGGGTATCGAGCCAGCAAACCAGGTGTGCTCTGCAAGCTGGAACGAGGGCAAGAGCTGCGGGCGTTGGAAGAGGAAGTCCACACAGTTGAAGCCATCCAGGTGAGTGGGTGAGAACAGTTAGGTGGACAGCTGAGGAAGTCATGTTCTCTCCAGTCCGGGAAGGCTCCAGGGCTGCGACAGGGTCTGAGGACGTCCAAACAGCTGCCCCCTCATCCTTCTTCCCTTACAGGAGCTTCTTTATAGGAGTCGAGGAAAATATGCTCCTTTTATTCTTCAGAGAGCTAATCCCTGTTTGTTTTATGTACATCTTGATTTTTTGTTGTTTCGTTCTCTTCTTCCTACATTTCTCAGATCTCCTTTTTTTTTTTTTCAAAGATTTATTTATTTTAGAGAGAGAGTGTGCGAGTGGTAGGGAGGGACAGAGGGAGAGAGAATCTCAAACAGACTCTGTGCTGAGCGAGGAGACCAATGCAGGCTTGATCTCATGACCCCAAGATCATGACCTGAGCTGAAACCAAGAGTCAGACGCTTAACTGACCATGCCACCCAGGCGCCCCAACTCAAATCTCCTTTTTTTTATTCATTGTAACAATGTCTCTACTTTTTCTGCCTCCTACCTCCCTTGCTATGAAATCTCACCTTCCGGGCGTTACTCCAAACTTAGACTTTTGAATTCAACATAGTCTTCCAACTAGTTCATCTTCCCATCCCATTGCAAACTAGCGATTTCCCTTCCCAGCGTTCAGCCTCACTTTGGATGCTGTGCCCACAGTGTCATCTGATCTCTGTGTTTCTGTGGTTTTTTAGCTTGTTCTAGACGAAATATTTGTCTCAAGATTAGGATGTTGAAATGCCAATCCCTAAGGGGATGGTGTTAGGAGATGAGGCCTTTGAGAAGTGATTAGGTTATGAAGGTCCTGCCTCTTCTGCCATAGGAGGTTGTAGCTGGGAAATACTGCCTATGGAAAAGGAGGTCTCCCAGACACCACATCTGCCTGATCTGGGACTTCCCAGCCTCTAGGAATACAAGAAATAAATTTCTGTTGTTTTTTGTTGTAGCAGCCTGAGTGAATTAAGACACTTCTCTTTCCCCACTCAAATTGTCCAAAGGTTCTATTTTCTGTTTCTTGCTCTGTTCTGATTTCCTTAAAGCTTGCCTTCATTTTGATGAGTTAAGCTCTTCTTCTCTATAAAGACAACTAAATTCACAGAAACTCCTGAATGAATTCAGAATTTTTGAGGAACTAAAATAACTTTCTCTATGAGAAGATTTCTTCTACCTTCCACCTTCTTCCCCGTCCCCCGTCCTTTCTCCTCCCCCCCCTTCTTATCTCCTCCTCTTCTTCTCCTGCTTCTCTTCCTCCTCCTCCTTCTTCTTTCTTCTTCTTCTCCTTCCGTCCTTCCTTCCTTTCTTCTTCTTCTTCTTCTTCTTCTTCTTCTTCTTCTTCTTCTTCTTCTTCTTCTTCAGGGTCCTCTAACAGTCTAGAAAAACAAGTATCTACTAAAGTAGGTTAAGAAAGAATAGTGGGAGTTAAGAAAGAGGTGGTGAGGTTGGAAGATCTAAGAGAGGCTGGTTCTCCAGAAGCAGAACAAAAATGTCTTTCAAGAAAGTAAGAGCTGGGGCATTTGGGTGGCTCAGTTGGCTGGGCATCTGCCTTCAACTCGGGCCATGATTCCGGCATCCTGGGATCAAGCCCCGTGTCAGGCTTGGGGAGTCTGCCTGCTTCTCCCTCTCCCTCTGCCCCTCTTTGCTGCTTGTGCTCTCTCTCTTGCTTGCGCTTTCTCTCAAATAAATAAAATCTTTTAAAAAAAAGATTTTATTTATTTATTTGGCAGAGAGAAGGAGAGATCACAAGTAGGCAAGAGGCAGGCAGAAAGGGAGCCCGATGCAGTGCTCAATCCCAGGACCCTGAGATCATGACTTGAGCTGAAGGCAGAGGCTTTAACCCATTGAGCCACCCAGGCTCCCCTCAAGTAAATAAAATCTTAAAAAAAAAAGTAACAACCATAAACATTATCTAGAGTTGCTGATTCATCACTTAAGATATCAACTAAGGGACAGGAATGTGATCTTACTGTTGTCTTCCTGTTGGTACAGTTGCATGTATGTGTACTTTTGTCACTTTAAGTTCTCTTTTTATGACATAGTCTTTGACCACTCCCTTGTGTCTGCCTTATGAATTCTCATTGTACTTTGTGTCCAGACCATTGAAACGCAGCCTTGAAAACACTGTCTCATCTTAAATCCAAGGCTTTCGTTGGAGACTGTGTGCATAATGCATGTATCCAGGCCTGTCTCTCTCTCTCTCTCTCTCTCTCTCTGGTTCATTAGATTTTGGATACAAGTCTGGGGATGTTGGTATTTAAAGTTCTGGAGAGGATGCCGGTGTGGCAGTTTACTTGGTGACTCACAGCTGAAATGCTGAATTTCAACAGAAGCAAAAAATACTACCTAGTAGCAAAAAGATTTTTGTGGTGAATATATGACATGGATACCTGAAAATCTGTAGGCAATATAGATTTTTTTAAAAGATATTATTTATTTACTTGACAGAGAGAGAGAGCGCGTGAGCACACAAGCAGGGGGGAGCGGCAGGCAGAGGGAGAGGGAGAAGCAGACTCCCTGCTGAGCAAAGAGCTCAACCTGAGGCTTGATCATAGGACCCTGAGATCATGACCCTAGCCGAAGGCAGACGTTTAACCAACTGAGCCACCCGGGCGCCCCCTACACTTTACACTTTTTTCTTTTAAAGATTTTATTTATTTGAGAGAGAGAGAGCACAAGCAGGGGGAGAGGCAGAGGAAGAGGGAGAAGCAGACTCCCTGCTGAGCTCATCCTGTATCCTTAAATATTTATATACTGATGTTTTCCACAGTGCTGTAGTCCACACAGCCAGTGATACATCCAACTGGGTACTGGCGCTTTATGGTCTAATAAAAATCTAAATGTTTATATGCTTCTACAAGTTTCCTTCTTGGGGCGTCTGGGTGGCTCAGTCGTTAAGCGTCTACCTTTGGCTCAGGTCATGATCCCAGGGTCCTGGGATCGAGCCCCGCATCGGGCTCTCTGCTCAGTGGGGAGCCTGCTTCCTCCTCTCTCTCTGCCTACTTGTGATCTCTCTCTCTCTTTCAAATAAATAAAATCTTTAAAATAAAAGTTTCCTTCTTTCCCCCACATTCTGAACCTCAGTAACATTCACCCCCTTGAAGGCAGTTTCCACTTACCTCTTGACTCAAGCAAAATATTTAGGAGTAAACCTTAATTCCTCATGTTCTTTATCCCCCCACTCCCCACTTTGAACTCATTGGTGAGACTTGTCTTACCCCATAGTGTATCTTCATTTCCTCCACCCCTCTTCATCTCCTTTGCTTCTTCAAGCCACTTCTTATAATTTATGGCTGCCTCCTTTTCTTTGCTTATTTTATTTTCCCTAACTAGAATGTAAGCTCGGTGAGAATAATATGTTTGTGTGTCCCCAGCGCCAGCCCTGTGGCCAATGCCCAAGGGGCATTTTATCAGGATTTGTGGAACGACTGAATGTAGCCCTTGTAATTTTGGATGACGTTTTCCTTCCACCTCTATTTTCTCTTTCTAACAGTGACTTTCTTATTTTCTACTCTGCATGTTTTTGCAAGATGCTATTTAGAAAGCAGCTGACTGTATATTTACTCATTGTCAATCATCTAAGCTCATTTATATGTTTATTGCTTTTGCCAGTTGAGTTTTGTGTATTGTGTTTTTAACTAGTGTTCAAGAAATAAGGAACATTATTTTTTTTAATATTTTGCTTATTTATTTGACACAGAGAGAGATTACAAGTAGGCAGAGAGGGAGGCACAGAGAGAGGGGGAAGCAGGCTCCACGCTAAGTGGAGAGCCCGATGCGGGGCTCTATCCCAGGACCCTGAGATCATGACCTGACCCAAGGTAGAGGCTTTAACACACTGAGCCACCCAGGCGCCCCAAAATAAGGAACATTATTAAAGATTCTTTCATCCTGAGATCATGCATTCAATACTAGAGATTGGCTGGTCCACACCTGGGCATTCATTGTTCTCTTCTTTCCTAGAAGTCGAGGAAATTGATGATCATCTGCAATGATACTTGCATACCCAGAGATTTCTAAAGATGACTAAATATGGAACAGTGTGTGAACATAATGTCTTTGAAAATACTGTTCATCTGGACCAACATGATTTAAGGCAAAATCATGGAAAAATTCTGAAGTCAAATTTAAATTCAGTCAGGTAAAACAGAAGCTGTGAAATAAAGAACCTTGTTGAGCATGGTGGAGATGGGAAATCCTTTCTCCTTAAAACTATGAGCAACTTCATACTAAAATGCCTGAAATTGGGAAACCCATCGGCACTAAGGCTCCCATTTGTTAAGCATCAGAGAACTCACAAAATGGAGAAATGCATGTATAAAATGAATGTGGGGAATCCTTCATCAGGAAGTCTCAGCTCACTAAAGATGAGATAATTCACTGGGGAGAGAAACTCCATGGCTGCAGTACATATGGGAAGGCACACATCACAAAGTCTAGGCTCACTGAACACCAGAAAATTCATACACGAGAGAAATCTTATATAGGCGAATGTGGCAAAGCCTGTCATAGGAAGTCAGTCATTATTACATGAGAGACGTGAAAGAGGAGAAAACCCCCATTGAGGCACTAAATGTGGCAAAGCCTTTCTTATTAAATGATGTCTTATTTTACATCAGAAAACTCATACCTAAGAGAAACCTTATATGCTTAATGATTGTGGAAAGGGCTTCACCCAGATTAGTTTCATTGTACATCAGTGAACTCATACTGAGAAACCTTACATATGCAGTGAATGTGGACACGGCTTCTTCCGGAAGATAAATCCCATATGACATCATGGAGTTCATAAAAACAAGACTTGCTTTCTATGTAGTGACTGAAAAATCCTGTCCTCAGAAGTCAGGTCTCATTAAACATCAGAAAATGCACACAGGAGAGAAACCTCATAAAGGTAGTGAATGTGGAAAAGCCTTCATCAGGAAACAATAGCTCATTGTCCATTAAAGAACTCATATAGGAAAGAGATCCTATGAATACACTGGGTGTGGGAAAGCTTTTTTCTACAAATCTTGCCTTAGTAAACATAAGAAATGCACACAAAGGAGAAATATGTAGATTCATAAATGCGGAAAACCCTTCCACAGAGAGTTACAGCTTCTTATGTATGAGTGAAACACAGTTAATTTGGTCACTGCAAATGCCTTCTGTCACCCCTCAAACACCATTAAATATCAGTGGGCTCCTAGCAAATAGGAACATAGTCCTTTCAGAACAAACTTGCTAGATGTGAACCCTCAAGAGACAGCAGAAAATTTGCACCGGGAAAACAACCTTATAAGTGCGGTGAATGTGATTGTGCCTTTGCTGGTCAGTTAGGTCACATTTTATGTCACCAAAAAACCTGTGGGAAGGAAACTTAGATATATTCGGGTAGAAGAACAATGAACAAAAAATTCCGGGTCATTATACAGCTAAGTATATTTGGAGAGAAATAACGAATGCAGAGAGAGAGAGAGAGCATAAATTGCATCCTGTATGTATATTTATGTGTTGATACAGAGACATTGTCTGATGTTATTAATCCCAGCTTCCATCTACATTGATTGCTTACTTTTGTCAACTAATCTGGAATTTTTGAGATCATAAGTGAAGCAAAACACTACTGTGATTATAAAGAAAAAAGATAATTGGTGACTGGAATTTGCTAGAATGAGAATCTTTATAGAGTTGCTTGGTAGGAAAAAGCAGTATTTGACTAGTGGAGTTTGGGGTATATGTATCCGTTCAGTTTCCCTAGGATAGTGTGGAGGATTAATTGAAAAGTGGTACCCCTTTCACAGATTTTCAGGACTTTATATTAGCAAAGTCACCTGAGAAACAACCTTACATTGAATCTCTGTTCATTCAGTGAATATTTGTGAAGTACCTCCTTTGTATCTGGTATTATTCTATCAGCTAAGGATACAGGGGTGAACAAAACAAAATGTCTTTGCACTCCTGGAATGAGTGTTAAGTTAGCTGAATTATATGTAAATGGTATCTTCATATTCCATCTAACATACACAGGGTACGTAAACTCTACATTAGGTGAAATGGACATGGACTAATTGGATCATGGGGTTTGGATTTCGAATGATGTGGAGTTAGATTCTAAAAACATCTTTCCCCAAGGAGGGTATTATTTGAATGGGAGCGGAGGGAAACACTCCTATTAATAATGTATAAATAATTGATGAATGGATAAAGAAAATGTGACACACACACACACACAAAATGGCGTATTACTTAGCCAGAATAAAAGAAAAAAAGAAATCTTGCCATTTGCAATGATGTGGATGGAGCTAGAGAGTATTATGCTAAGCAAAATAACGCAGAGGAAGACAACTACCATATGATTTCACTCGTGGAATTTAGGAAACAAAATATGAATATGGAGTGGGGGCAGAGAGGCGAACTGAATCTTAACTAAAGAGAACAAACTGATGGTTTCTGGAGGGAGGGCTAGGTGAGTTTATAAGTAGATGATGTGTATTAAGGAATACAGTTGTTATGATGAGCACTGGGTGTTGTATGTAAGTGATAAATTACTAAATTCGACACCTGAAACTAATATTCTGTATGTTAACTGAAATTTAAATAAAAACTTGGAAAGAAAAAAGATACATAAATAATCCAGGCTACAAATACTTTTTTAAAAATACCTATGTCTTATCTCCCCACATGAATTATACATTCCACGACAGTTTTTTTTTTTTTAAGATTTTATTTATTAATTAGGTAGAGAGAGAGGGAGAAGCAGGCTCCCCACTGGGCAGAGAGCCCGATGCGGGGCTCGATCTCACGACCCTGAGGTCATGACCTGAGCCGAAGGCAGAGGCTTTAACCCACTAAGCCACCCAGGCGCCCCCATTCCTCGACAGTTTTGCACTGATTTCTGTAGCCATTAGCCATGTATGGAAATTTAAATGTAAATTAATTAAAATTAAAAATGTGTTTCATCAGTATCAAGGGTTCACATTTCAAGAGTTCAGTAGTTCTTTGTGGCTAGTGACTACCATGTTGGACAGTACAGATGTAGAACATTTCATTATCACAAAAGCCTATTGCATGGTGCTGTTTTATAGAGTCACATATGCTTTGTGATATAGAAAAAATATATATTGACTTGGAAGATGAAGGTGAATGGACTATAAAAAGTTCTATCTCTGCAAATAAGCAATTGTAAGGCAGTTCTAAAAGAACGGAATTGTTCAAAAAACATTTTGTGTACATGTTCATTATTAGAATATCCAAAACACTGGAAACGGCCCAAAGGCAATTATACTGTGCGAAAGAAGCCAGAAAAAAAAAGTACACCCACGACTCATTTCATGAATATGTCGCAGACTAATCTTTAGTGACAAGCGGCTGACTAGGATGGATAAGGGGCATGGCTGGGATGAGGCTGGCAACAGGCTCAACGTCCGTGGCTTCAGCCTTTTTGGCTACCGCCGCACACCCCACATCATCACACTTTTCCAAGCCATGGTCTCCCGAAGCACTGTCGCCCAGTTCCCGAGCAGCTTCGTCTCCGCCGCTCGGACACCTGCGTCCGGGCCGACGCGCACCTGCCCCGGGCGCAACCCTCTCCGGCCACAGCGGGCCTCTTGCTTTCTTGTCACCCTGCTTAAATTTCGGCACGGCTTCCGAGCCTCTTCTCAATAAAGATCGAGACTGCGGAGCCCAGAGATTAATTTTAATTTCCCACCGAGCCGAGACGTCCCGGCCGTAGGAACCGTGCCGCTTAGATGGGGAAGGGTTCCTGGCCTTTTAAAATTTGGCGTCGTTCCCCGTCCCCTACAACGAGGAGCCCTGCCCCTTCAAAGAGACCCCCCATGTCATGTCTGCCTCGCGTGAACTCGAGCCTCTGAAATCTCCCCATTTTCTCGTAAGAGCTGAGGCGCCAGGAAGCACAAGGGTTCCGGCGGGATTCTCACCGTCGTGTCAACGCGGAAACGCCGCCGCCGTGCCTTCTGTACGTCAGGTGTGCCAAGATGGCGGCCCCCAGGGCGCCCAGGCAACGGGCGAGCGGACATATGACCTCATAAGAAAGCGCCGGAAACTCGTATTCTGTTCTCCATAGAAACGCGCCAGAAACGCTGCTGACCCCCCTCAGGTGTTCCCGGGGAAAAGAGGCTGGGTGAGGGGATTAGAGCGAAGGAAGTTTAGGGAAGTAAGTTGGGACCTGAAGAGGTCGCTGCAGGCTCAGGAGAGACTCCAGTCCGCCTGTGGGTCAGTCTGTAGAGAAGGGTCGGGGAGGAGAGGGGCGGCCTAACGGCCTCTGGGTCAGTTGTTGGTGCCTTGAGTCCGTGAAGGTAGCTCAGGGGAGGGTCTGTTTTTGGAGGTGAGCACGGAGGGGTCTGGACTGTATGTAATCGAGATGTCTTTGGGGTCAATCATGGGGGGCTGCGGTGGTCAGTGATTGAAGATCTGAACAGACCAACTACCGAGAGTCCTGAAGTCAGGGTTTAGAGTCCTCGAGGTTACTCTCCTTGTAGGCGACTGACAGCTGGCGGGGTGGTGTCTGTCAATGAAGGCGGCGTTGGGCGCGGGTTCTGGAATAATTTGGAGCTCAGTGATCGAGGAACCATCAAGGGAGGTCAGTGTACGTGTGACGCTGGTCTGGGTTTGGTATTGTGTGTCCTTTGTGCAGGATTGTGTGACAACAGGCTTGGATGTTCAGCAGGAACGCCGGCTGCTTGGTACTTTGGGCTCAGATTTGCTCCTGGAACAGAGTTGTTGAATGTTAACATTCCTCAAAAGCTTCAGGCCCAAATCCGTCCTCCATAGAATTTTCTAATTTCTTTTGGCTCCCCTCATGATCCCCTCCCTTTGAACTTGCAGAAATGAAAGTTTTGGGGGAGATGAACAATTCAGATTTAAAATTAATTAGCCTTCCCCCGATTTTATTTACTTATTAGAGAGGGAGAGTACAAGCAGGGGGTGAAGCAGCAGAGGGAGAGGGAGAAGCAGGCTTCCGGCTGAGCAGGGAGCCTGATGTGGGGCTCGATCCCAGGACTCTGGGATCATGACCTGACCCACTGAGGCACCCAGGCACCCCTAATCACCCTTTTATTTAAGATTCTGTATTTATCCTTCTGTAATTTTTGTGTATTCCTTTGGATATTTCCTTTCAGGTTACATATGTATGTAAAGACTGCTATTTTCCCAGTATTTATATTTTTGAGGTGTTTTAAATTTAAGAAAAAGAAACTTTTGAGGTTTTTTTCTTAAGATTTTATTTATTTATTTATTTGTCAGAGAGAGAAACAGAGAGAGCACAAGCAGGCAGAGGCAGAGAGAGAAGCAGGCTCCCCGCTGAGCAAGGAGCCAGATGTGGGACTAGATCCCAGGACCCTGGGATCATGATCTGAGCAGAAGGCAGCAGCTTAACCGACTGAGCCACTCAGGCGTCCCTGAGGTGTTTTTCAAAATTTGTTCCTTCCCCCTTTTTTGGTGTGCTCTTTGTTCCTCGTATTGAAGTGTATGCAGAAAGGGTGTGTAGACTTTTAAAGAGATAGGAGAGCAACATAGTTTAAAGGAAAATTTCACTCTTCCTCACTGTCTGTATGGCCTCATTTCTGAAACTGATCTGCAAATTACTGGCCACTGACGCACAGTTCTGTTCCAATTCTCCTTTGCCACTTTCCCCTTCCTTGTTATCTCTACACATTCAGAGTCTTATGCCTAAGGCATGATTTCTGGGGACCAAATAAAGAGACAGAAATACTGGGACCATGTGTTAAGGTGAGTGCATAGTAAGAGAGAATGCAATACTGAACATAATTTTGTTCTTGGCCCACAGGTCCTGACAAGAGACAAGAAATGAATGAAGAAAAAGG
This sequence comes from Nasua narica, assembly GCA_028533885.1. NCBI lineage: Eukaryota > Metazoa > Chordata > Mammalia > Carnivora > Procyonidae > Nasua > Nasua narica. The sequence continues at coordinate 3,228,448 of CM052803.1, forward strand.
AAGTCCCAGGACCTAGTGTCATCTCTGGGCCACTTTTGACTGGTGATTAGGTTTCTAACTAGAAATTTAGAGCATATCCAGAAGAGACGAAGACAGGCTATTGCAGTTGCTGGCCATTTCTCAAAGCAGAAGAAAATGATCAATGCCCAGGTGATTTTTATCTTGTTTTATTCTTTCCTTTATTCCGTAATGGATGTGTAGAGGCTTGTGAAAATCAGTTCTGTATCTAGAGAGAATTAAAGTTTGAATCTAACATCATCACCAAGTAGAATGAAGAATATAAGGTTCAGGGGCTCCTGGCTCAGTTGGTTAAGTGTCTGGCTCTTGATCTCAGCTCAGGTCTTGATCTGATGGTCGTGAGTTCAAGGCCTGCATTGGGTTCCATGCGTGGAGCCTACTTTAAAAAAAAAAAAAAGTAGTATTCATACGATTCCTAGTAAATGACTAATGTTGGAACACCATATGTAACTGAAGGATCCTCTGGCTTGCATTAGCTGTCACACTGCCTCGAATGTGTGTGACAACCAACATAAGAGAATCACGTTATGTTATATGCAGTGACTGTGAGGAGAAAGCAGAAAGGTTCCCCTGGCACTGAGGACGCAAGGAAAGTGTTATATTCTTCTTAGAGGTGATGGGGTGGACAGAGTTGTGAGCAGTAGCCTTCCAGTAAAGGCAGCAGCAGACTTCCTACTGCTGTTTATTACAGACTTCGTCAGAGTCTCCTGTGGGAATAGACCAAGCCAACTCAGTGAACACAATTTTTGCAGGGACCAGCGCAAGGCTTCACAAATCTGTGGCCAAACTGGCATGAAATTACAGATTTGGCATTAGATCGTTGCAAGAAAGTTTGTCTGGTAAGAGCTTGCGTTATAAGGTTCCAGAGTGTTTGCTGTATAATCTCATGTCATCTCAGAAAATGCGTTATCCTTTCCCATTTTAAGATCTAATTTTTACCTACTCTTTCTTTATCGCTTTTGTTTCTTTTAAGTGTACAAAAGACTCAGGAGTAGCATTTTTAAAAAAAAAGATCGATTTATTTATTTATTTAAGAGCGAGAGAAAACACACAAGTGGCGAGAGGGGCGGAAGGAGAGGGAGAATCCCAAGCAGATCGCCTCTGAGCCTAGAGCCTCTGGAGGGTTCCATCCCACCACCCGAGTTCACAGCCTGAGCCGAAATCAAGGGTTAGACGCCCAAGTGGCTGAGCCACCCAGAAGCCCCTCAGAATACCTTTTATTTATTATTTTTTTCTCATGAGTACCTTTTAAAGGAAAAACGTCGTCATGCTGGAGTACACATGGGCAAAAGAGTAAATTCCCTCTTCATGTCCCCTTTCCTCATTGCCTTGTACCGCTTTAGCAGATGCTTGGTGTGTTCTTACTGTCACTAAACCTGTGTCTGCATCTGCGTACATGTGCCCATTTAGAAAAGTATTTGGATTTATGTGCATTTGTGTTTGTAAACCCAACTATCACGACATTTTGTGCATCAATGGCATCCTACTCCAAAGGACATAATCTATTGGTTTAAGATGGTATAACTCAAGCATCTAAAGGAATAATAACCGCAACTACTTGGCACCTATTAACTCTACAAAATTTGCCTGTGGTCATACTCAACAAAAGGACTTAAACTATGTAAAGCATTTAGTGAGTGCCTCCTGAGAAGTGATATGCAGATCATCCATGCCTGAAATCTTTCCCACTGCTAAGAATAGGACAGGATCAGATTGCTTAAATTTCTTTTTTTTTTTTTTT
>CM052803.1:3230706-3254619 GCA_028533885.1 Nasua narica
AGGCAGTATACCAGAGAAGGGAGGGAAAATTCACTCTACGGAGGCAAAGGGTTCCTTTGAGTCTCTGGCTCAGCCCTAATGAACTGTGAGGAAACTACCAAGGCCACTGGAAAGGAGCAGATGGTGCTCACACAAGATCAGGAATAGTTAGCATTCCCGCTAGCCTGGGTTTAAAAACCCTCTAATATGCCTGGTCTCATGTTATGCAGTGGTCTCAGGAGAATATTACCTCAGAAATGGGGACAAAACAATCGTAGACAAAAGACTCTTTTGGCGCCACCTTAAAAGAAAGCCTCCAAAGAATCAAACTGTTTCAAAGTAACTTACATCCCAGAACCAGCCTCAAAAGTAGTTAAAGGAATAAAAGAAAATCCCACAAGCAACAATGTGAAACTGACAATATATAACATCCAATCAAAAATTACCAGACATGCAGAGAAGCAAAGAAATAGACCCATAGCTAGGGGGAAAAAAATCAAGCAAGAGAAACACACAAAAATGGCCAAAGGGAGAGACCCCGTGGAGCAGTACACCAAAAATGCTATTATGTATACTCCATATATTCAACAAGTTAGAGAGAGAAGCATGAGCAGGATAAAAAAATAATAAAATGTTTACAAATGCTATTGAAACAATAGGATATTTGTGTTTACTCCATACCAAAATTAACTCAATAGATTACAGATTTAAGGGGCACCTGGGTGGCTCAGTGGGTTAAAGCCTCTGCCTTCGGCTCAGGTCATGGTCTCAGGGTCCCGGGATCGAGCCCCGAATCGGGCTCCCTGCTCAGCAGGGAGCCTGCTTCCCCCTCTCTCTTGGCCTGCCTCTCTGCCTACTTGTGATCTCTCTCTCTGTCAAATAAATAAATAAAATCTTTTAAAAAATAGATTACAGATTTAAGAATTGAAACTGTTGGGGTGCCTGGCAGGCTCAGCTGGTAGAGCCCGTGATTGTTGATCTTGGGGTTGTGAGTTCAAGCCCCACGATGAGTGCAGAGATTACTTAAAAAAAGAAAGAAAAAAAAAAAGAAACAGTGAAATTTCTAGAAGAAAGCACAGAAAAACTTTAAGTGATTTGGATTAGGCAAAGATTTCTTGAATAGGGCACAAAATGTACAATAAAAGAAAAAAACCTGATAAATTAGATACCCTCAGTACTAAAAATTTTGATATTTAAAAGACAATTGTAAAAAAAAAAAAGACACTTGTAAAATGAAAGATCAAGTTAGAGTCTAGAGTAAAATATTAACAAAATGCATACCTGATTAAAAGACTTCCAAAAAAATACAAGGAACTTTTCCAACTTCACAAAAGAGACAATCTAGTAAAAAAGAAACAGAAGATTTAAACAGACACTTCCCCCACAAAAGTAGAGAGATGGCTAATGAACACACAAAAAGCTGCTGTAGGTTACACAACAAAAGCAAATTAAAACCTAAGTAAAATGGGGTGCCTGGGTGGCTCAGTGGGTTAAGCCTCTGCTTATTATGATCTCGGGGTCCTGGGATCAAACCCCACATTAGGCTCTCTGCTCAGCAGGGAGCCTGCTTCCCCTCTCTCCCTCTGCCGGCCTCTCTGCATACTTGTGATCTCTTTCTCTCTGTCATATAAATAAATAAAATCTTTACCAAAAAAAAAACCTAAATAAAATATTCCTACAAACATGTGTTACAATGGCGGTAATATTTATTTGTTTGTTCGTTTATTTATTTATTTACTTGCTCTAAGCCCAACTTGGGGCTCGAACTCACAACCCTAAGATCAAGAGTCACATGCTCCACCAACTGAGCAGGCCAGGTGCCCCAGAATGTGTATAATTTAAAAGACTGAAAATACTAAGCACTGATTAGGATGTGAAGAAAAAGAACTCTCCTGCCCTGCTGGTAAAAATATAACATGGTACAGCCACTTGACTTGTACGTGAATGCATACTGCAGCTTTGTTCAGAATATCCAAAACTGGGGCATCGGAGTGGCTCAGTCATTAAGCGTCTGCCTTTGGCTTAGGTCATGATCCCAGTGCCCAGAACAGGCACTTTTATACACTGCTGATGAGGGTTAGACGGTACAAAAGCAATTTGGCTTCTCCTTCTAAATAAAAATTGATATACTTTGTGCCAGAAATTATATTTCCAGGTATATAGTCTAGACTAGACAAATTCTCACAATGACTAACAGACATATAAGATTTTTCAGAACTTCACTACTCTTAACAGCCAAAACCCAGAAACAATACAAATGTCCAACAGCAGGAGAATGGATGCATGAACTACACTGTATTTATGCAATGAAATTCATATTAATCCAAGCCTACACGCAAGATGAATGAATCACAGACTTGTACTGAATCAAGAAAAGCAAGCCTTATAAGACCACATTATAATATCCTCATTATAAAACTTACAAACTCGAAAAACTAAAAAGTGTACTCTTACTACCGTTAAGAGTATATCCACATACATGTAATAAAATTATACAAGTCCAAGGAATAATACATACTAATTTCTGAATAGTAGTTCCAAAGTTTGGGAGGGTTAGAAGGAAAGACCAGGAAGATGGAACAAGGATGGAGACTTTTCCATTTTCAAATAATCAAATGTGACCTTTATTAAACAAAACTATAAAGAAAAGCTGAGGCTAATCGCCTTTTTTCTAAATCGGGCTATCATATTAGAAAAGAATGAAAGGATGATTTCCCACTGTCGCTAAAGATGTAGAAAAACCTGGTGAACTGTGTGTATGCATTAGATAATGGAACATTATTGAGGAGTTTGGTAAAATTAAACCAGAGGCCTCTGACATAGGAATTTAATCCAACCCACTTTTACCCACTAGAAAAGTAAAAATATCCATAAACTATAATTCAGTTTAAAAATACATTTCAAAACATTACATATAGTTTAAGGGGATTATCTGATTTTATTGATCATAAGAATATGATATTGTGATTTAAAAACTGATGAGAACTCCATTTAATATGAAACATAAATACACAGTAAGAAAATATGTATGTATGTATATGTTTATATATATATAATTTAAAAAGTTAACAGAATTGTTTGAAATATAGAAACTCCCATTAAGAAAGTATAAATTTAAATAATAATAGCTACCTTTTGTCAGGTACCTACCTGTTAATAGACCTAATATTTATTTCCTCCAGGAGTGCCTAGCCGGTTCAGTCTGTAGAGGATATGACTCTTGATCTCAGAGTTTTGAGTTCAAGGCTCACCTTGGGCGTGGAACCTATTTAATTAAGTTTAGATGAGGTCATAAAGTTAGGGCCCTCAGAAATACCTGTGAGATAAATACCAATGTGTTTGAGTGGAAAAACATAATTAAAAGAACTTCGCACCTTACGACAAATCATATAACCATGGAGCAGAACCGACATAAAAAGTTAGGACTAGCTTCGCGCAGTGGCAGCATCGTAGCCAATGAGGTTTATCCGAGGAGTGATTATTGCTAACTGAAAAAGCTAGGACTAACCTGATTTCATGCGCGTGCAAATGCACGTGTACACTGGCTGAGACGCGCACACACACATTCTAAGTGTTTATGGCACGGTTTTAACAACTTGTGGATCAATTCACAGAGGCTGAATCGTTTTGCTATTCTTTCGACTTTTCTGTACGCTTAAATTCAGCATAAGCAGCTGGGAAATAGAACACCCCAATATACACACCCAAATATCTCCCTGCGACTCCTCGAGTTCCAATCCCACCCACCTCTCCCACGAACACCCTGCACCCATTCACAGCCACCAGACACTTATTTTTCAGAGGGATCACGGATCCCTCAGATGCTCAAACTCGGACCATAGGGACCTCAGATGACCCCCAATGCTTTCCTCACCGAAAAGAACCCGATGGGCCCCCCGGTCAGTGGCTCTCCCAACGGCTCTGTCTACGGCCTGGGGCGCAACCCGGAACCCATCAGTCGTCCTAACACTAACGCCCGCCCAAGCTTCCGCCAACGCCCCTGACAACCCCGAAGCCATCGGAAACAGCCACCCCCACCAGTACCCCCGACGAACCGCATCTCAAGTCGCAGAATTCCCACAGCGCGGGACTCTGACAGCGTCTCAGAGAAACCTAAGCAACCTTGACTGCGAATCTGTGACCTTACGCCGTGAGAACCCAAGCTTCCGTACGCCACTTCCGCTTCCGCTCATCTAGTTTGCGGGCCCGTGTCTCGGAATCGGTGGCACTTTGGAGCGAAAGTCAATCCACATATCCTCATTCTGGGCCTGGTTAGAATTTTATCGCTGGGCAACGTCGTCGCTACGATTTCGTTGCGTTGCGGAGGTAGCGGCCATTGTCCACCGTGCGCCGCCATCTTGGCTCGTGCGCCGTACGGAGAGCGAAATGGCCACCCTAGGCGATCGGAGCTGGCCGGCCAGACCAAAAAGGTGCACATCCAGCCCATCCTTTCTCTTCTTTCCGAGACTTGTCGTCTCCGGTTCTTCCACCGCGGCAGCGGCTGTCAGTGCCGCCGCGCATGCTTAGTAGGACGACATCGCTCTCGCCTAGTCTTCGACCTGGGCGGAGCGCTAAGCCTATCACAGCTCAGGCCTGAGCCGGAAATGCTTGCGCCCGTTCGGTCTCCTCGCCCTTTGGAAGCCGTTCGCAGGGCGCAGCCATATTGGAAAGATCTGGATCCGTACAGCGAAGAGCGGACCTTGGGGCAGGGAACTCGGAGCGGCTAGTACGCTGTCGGCACATTTGAGAAACGGGGGATTAAGAGACTAGAAGTGGATCTGAAGGAGCATAGACGACGTGAGGATGTGTCCTTCGTGACCAGAAACAGTTGTGGACCAGACACAGGCAACCGTGATCCACGCTAAAAGAATACTATTTGTATCTCATGTCCCAAGACAAACAGGGTAAAGAAGGATCCTGTATATCCTGGTTAGTCACAGCTCGCCCGGTCATTTGTTTTTGTGAATACTGTGTAGATAATGATCCCAGCTTCATTGTTTAGTCGATTTCCCCACTGCTAGGTCGAATCATCTCTATCCTAAGTCAAGTGTCCCCATCCGCATGGTTCTGATTTCGGACATTCTGTGCCATTGTTCTCTTGTTTATCCCTGCGTCAGCACTATGTTTTAACTGCCGCAGCTTTCTGAGTCTTACAGTCTGATAAAGTAAGGCCTCCTGCCATATTCTTTATTCCAGAAGCCTCTCTTTGTTCTTTAGGCCCTTTATATTTTCAAATAAAATTTTAACTTTGTCAACTTCCACACACACACACACACACACACACACAAAAAGTGATCGGGATTTGTATTGGTACTGCACTGAATCTGTAAATCTTTTGAGCGACATCTCTAAAATAAGTCTTAAAAAAAAATCCATGAACACTGTGTATCACTCCACTTAGTTAAATCTTCTTTAATGTCTCCATAACGTTCTGAATAATGTTTCTTACAGTAGTCTTCTACGTTTTTATTAGTCATTTCATGATACCTGAAGTTTTTAATGCTCTTGTAAACGATATTTTACAACTTTATTGCGTAACTCTCTGTTGGTGGTACATAGAAATACAGTTGATTTGTATACTGATATTATACCAAGCAAAACTGATAAGCTATCTTTTTAATTCTAATCGTTTTTTGTGACTATTGTGTTGTAAATTTTTAAGACTTCATTATTTTCCCACTTTTACATCCCCACAAACAGCCCTGCGAGTACACCAATCAGGCAACCAGGTGTATCCCTGTAATAGTGTTCACCCTGCACAAGTTCCTCTTCCTTCCTACTCTTCCATGTGACCTAGTGTCATTCAAACACACCACTGAAATATCTTCCAGTCTTTTCTTGTGTACACCCTCAAAAGGGCACTTCCAATAGGGGGTACTTCCTGATCCTTGCTCTCACCTCATTTCACTGGTTGAGACTGATCCCTTGGCACTCTCTCCCGAACAACCTCTTCTCAGCAAGCAGTGACTCTTGTGTCTCAGGACCTGTGAGTGTAATAAACTTTTTTTCCAGCACCTCTCCTGTGTCCCCTCTTGTGGCTGCACCTGGCTGACAATTTCTTAAAGGAACATAAAGCGGTTACTCTAGATTTTTACAAGAAGACATATTCTCTTTATTTATTTATTTTTTTAATTTGACAGAGAGAGCCAGAGAGCACAAAAGGGCGAATGGCAGAGGGAGATGGAGAAGCAGGCTTCCCACAGAGCAGGGAGCTGGACATGAATGGGGCTTGATATCAGACCCCTGGGATCATGACCTGAGCCAAAGTCAGATGCCCAACCAATGGAGCCACACAGGCACTCCTATGTTCTCTTTAAATAGTGAGTCTCCCCCATCCCTTTCCTAAGATTTTATTTATTTATTTGACAGAAAGAGACAGCGAGAGAGGGAACACAAGCAGGCGAAGTGGGTGAAGGAGAAGCAGGCCTCCTACCGAGCAGGAAGCCTGATAGGGCTCAATCCCAGGACCCTGAGATCATGACCCGAGCTGAAGGTAGACGCTTAACAACTGAGCCAACCAGGTACCCCTCCCTCATCCCTTTCCATTTTAAACCTTTCTTTTTCCCTTTACACTGGACGAGACCTCTAGTCCAATGTTGAAAGGGTGTGATGATACAGCATTGTCTTTTTCCTGATTTCAAAGTTTCTTCTTTAAGTATGATGTTTACCAAAGATTTTTGTCAACTCCCTTTATCAAATTAAACCTTGCCTATGTGATTAAGTGTCCATAAAAAAAAATATCCATAAACAAGGTGCCTAGCTGGCTCAGTCAGTACAGTAGCAACTCTTGATTTCAGGGTAGTGAGTTCAGGCCCCACACTTGTAGCCCCACAAGTGTAGAGCTTACTTAAAAAAAAAAAATCCATCAACTACAGAGAGCTTCCAGATTGGTGAATATATCCATGTGCCAGGAGGATGGTGCACTCCAACTCCACAGGGACAGAGCTCCTCCAACTAGGGACCCTTGTGGACCTCACCCTTCAGCTAGACCTAAGTGGATGACGACGTATTCACTTAGCCTCATTGCTTTAAGGGTTCAGGGACATCTTGGCTGTTTTGGAAGAGATGTGAGATCCTTAGAGCAAAGAAAATATTCCCTAGGCGAGGAAAAGGGAATCCAGTAGAAGAGACTCTAAGGATGTCTCTAGCAAAGGAGAAATCTAGAGAAGTGAAATCGACTCAAGAAAGAACTCCAAGGTTGTCTCTGTGAAGAGATCTAGACCATAGAAAATGAAGGGAGGGGTATTTACTGGGATAAATAGGGCTTCTGGGATGTTCTATTGCTTGATCTGAGTGGTAGTAGATAGTTGTTCACACATAGCTCCTGCCATTTTATGTTAAACTGATACTGGCTTGTATGACTGTTCTTTTTTTTTTTTTTTTTTAAAGACTTTACTTATTTATTTGACAGAGAGAGACACAACAAGAGAGGGAACACAAGCAAAGAGAGTGCGAGAGGGAGAAGCAGGCCTCCTGCTGAACAGGGAGCCCAATTGGGGGCTCAGTCCCAGGACCCTGGGATCATGACCTGAGCCAAAGGCAGATGCTTAACGACTGAGCCCCCCCAAACACCCTGTGTGACTGTTCAATATACTTTTCTGCATGGTATATTTTACAATACAAATGTTCGAATAATTGCACATACTCCACTTTACACAGCTGGAAATCAGCATGAACAGCTTTTTAGTTCTTCTATTTCAAAGACGACTGCTTATCACTACATAATACTGCATCTAATTTAATAATCATCCTAATAAACCATTGAAAATTCTGATGTCCCAAAATTATTTCTGTGCAACTTTATTTCCATGCTTCTGTCAAACATTTCGAAGAAAAAAAAATGACAAGGCACCAAGATAATATTAACATTTACGCAGTATTGTATTTGATTGCCTTCTATATGAAGCTGAAAACCTCCACATGACTAGGTCAATGTCATATAAATCTTTTCATCATCAGTACGTTGGGTATGTGCCTGTCAGATTCTAGACATCCATATATCTTTGCTTGAGAAAGTGAATAACTAGATTCTTTGAAGAAAAACAAAATTGTTGTAAATGCATCATTAGCAATTTGAGATTTTTTCATTCACCATTTTAGAGCAGAATCTTGGTGCTTAGGGATCTCAAAGGAACAATATCAGAGCTGAGAGTGAGATAATATGCCAACACAAAAAGTATAAGGACAGAATTCTGTAAGGACAGAATTGGTGAAGTCAGGAAAAAACAAAGATGCTCGCTAGAAGCAGGGTGGTTTGAGTGGCTTTTGCCTCTGGTGAGAATCCATGGGCGTTCCTGAGGGTGTGAATATGCCTTAATCTCTGGTGGTGTCCATGTAGGAGAAGTACCATATATACATTGGCACGAATCATGACTCCCATGAACACACCATCTGGGAAAGTCATTAGAATCGTGTATTTTGTAGTACTAGATGTTTCAGGAGTTTTAGAAGAGCACATTCTATAATCCTTTATCTTGGTAGAATTATGAATATGCTGAAGAGCTTCTAACTGTATAGGAACAAAGAACTGTATAGGAACAAAGAAAATATATCAGCAGGTTGGAGATCCAACATAGAAAGCAGGAAGAACCGGTGTTCTTCCAAGCTTTTTCTTTGAGCCCCATCGACCCACAAGTTCTGGGGCTGATGGTGACAGCCTGAAAACTGTTCAGGAGGGAAGGGGTGCAGAGAAAGGCCTGAAGCCATTCTATGGATATAATAGACAAGTACATCCAGTGTTGCCCAGGATGGGTGATATTCCCCAGGTAGGTATCATCTGGGGGATCCCCTTGAAGAGAAGAACCAAGAAGTTGGCCCCAGCCATGTTGGTGAGTGTATGGGCCTCAATGCATGGCCAGTACATGATGTGGAAGCATAGGATGAGAGAAGAAGTTATTTCCCAGGACCCTAATCCCAGTCTGGACCAAGGAAAGTAACCTCAGGATCAAGTCATCAAACATCATTCACTTGGGGTCATGGGAAGAAGCAGTTCAGCAAAGAGTCTGAATGTCATGAAGTTAGAATTCAGTGTGACAGCATAGGTCACAGATTTGTTCCAATATACCCAGCTCTGACAGGGACTCTTGTGCCTCTGGCCACTCCTTGGACAGAAGTTACATTTCTGAGAAGAGCACTCCATACCCATGAACTCAAATTTGCCACTCAGAGTAGCCATTCTAGCATGTTTCTGTCTATGCTCATACAGCCATACAAGGTGGTTCATTATTTAGTCTATTTCCCAAATCCTCGAGTGTGAGTGTCCAGAACATAATCTGAAAGGTAAAGCCTTACCTTTCATTTCAAAATGTTTCTTCAACATCTACCATATGCCAAAATAGTTTGTGAGTCCTCAGATACACCAAGATTAACCAAACTGGATCATTATATCTAACAGCTCACAGTCTAATGTGGAAGATGCATAGATAAAATATAAGAATACAGGGGTGCCTGGGTGTCTCAGTCGGTTGGGCGTCTGCCTTCAGCTCAGGTCATGATCCCAGGGTCCTGGGATCAAGTCCCATGTCAGGGTCCCGGTTCAGTGGGGAGCCTGCTTCTCCCTCTCTCTCTGCTGCTCTGTCTCTTGTACTCTCTTGCTCTGTCAAACAAATAAATAAAATATTAAAAAAAAGAATACAATATAAATTATGCCGTGAATGAAGGATATAAATGCTCTGTGGAAACATGTATCACAAATTCTAGCACTTAGTAATTCTGTGATAATATATAGGAAATTTTATTTTTATTAAGTTAGTAAATTATTTAAAAATAATTAAATTAATATGTATATACAAAAGGAATAAGATAATGTAAAAATATGAGAGAAAAAAGTTAATCTGAATCTTCTCATTCATTTCTAGTCTTACTATGGTAGTCGACCTCACTGTCAAACAATTAGGGAACGTCGCTCAAGTTGTATCATTCAATATGAAGTTAGCTGTCAAGCTTTGGTAGTTAATATCTATTAAGATGAAGAAGATATATTTACATCTGTTTTGCTAAGCACTTATTTTTTCATGAATTATCATTACCGTTAATATTTTTTCATTTAATCTTGCACTATCATTACAAGAACCCTGGCACTCAAAATACAGATAGAAATCAAGTTTTGCAATGGTACTTTTTTTCAACTATATTCTTTATTGATGTAAAAATACACATAAAAACAAAATTAGCATTTTGAAGTATACAATCCAGTGATGTTTACTACCTCTACCTAGTTCCCATTTTCACCATTCTAAAAAAAAAAAAAAAAAAAAAAACCCAAACAAATCCATAACCATTAATCAGTCAGGTTCCATGCTCTCTTCTCCCCAAGCCCTGGAATCCACCAATTTGCCATCTGTTTCTATAGATTTACCTATTCTGCACATTTCATATAAACAGGAATACAATATGTGGTCCTTTGTATCTGGCTTCTTTCATTTATCATGTTTTTGAGGCTTCTGTAATAACACTCAACAACGTTTCACTTGCATAGGTAATCAATATTCCATTATGTGTACCTAAGTGTATACATGTATATACATACACAGACCACATATTGTTTATCCATTCATCCACTGATGGACACTTGGATTATTTCCACCTTTTGGTTATTGTGAACAGTGCTGCTGTGAACATTCATGTCGAAGTACTGAAGTCCCTGCTTTCAATTTTGTTGAATATATAACTGGGAGTGGCATTCCAGGGTCATATAGTAGTTCTATAATTAACTTTTTTAGAGGAAATGCCAAATTGTTTTCCACAACAACTGAACCACTTTCCATTCCAGCTATGTTCAAGAATTCCGATTTCTGCAATGTTATCTTTTTTTTAAAAAAGATTTTATTTACTTATTTGACACAGAGCAAGAGATCACAAGTAGGCAGAGAGGCAGGCAGAGAGAGAGAGGGAAGCAGGCTCCCTGCTGAGCAGAGAGCCTGATGCGGGGCTCGATCCTGGGACCCTGAGATAATGACCTCAGCTGAAGGCAGAGGCTTTAACCCATTGAGCCACCCAGGCGCCCCTCCGCAATGTTATCCTTAATGTTAGTAAATACTGGACATTTTAGGAAATGCTAAGAGAGGAAATGTTTCTAGTGCCCAAGGACGTGTTTTCATAATAAATTCAAAGTTCCTGCATTATACAGCACTTGAAATAAATATACATGAACACACACGTAAACCCAAGTCTTTTCTCCCTCTTCGTCTCATATGTTATTTTTTAGTATTTCATGTAAGTCTTTTATCACTTTTGCATATCTAAGAAATAAGGCTCTAGAATAATGGAGGTTTTAAGTAGTGATTGTTCATCACACTTGGCAGAAACACTACAAAAGACAGTAAACATAAGGAGAGGAAACTTATGCAGTCTAATTCTTTAGAATTCTTATTGAGTCAAATTATATATTACAAGACATTGTGATTTATAAGGAAATAGAACATTCCTATTTACATGAGATCTTATTACTTAATATTTTATGTCTCTGCCAAGAATTTATTAAACCCTAAAAATTATGTTCCTTCAATTCCAAAAAATAACAGTCAAATACGTAAAGTCCATGTTATATAGTATAGTCCACAATATAACCCCTACAAGCTGTTGTCATTATTCAACTTATTTTTTATATATTCAAATGGCATCATATTTGCAGTGAAAATGTCTAATATTTGTAGTAGAATATTCTCTGGAATATTCTATACATAAAACTTTCTAAAACAATTATGTTAATCCCTTACAAAACAATTTCATTCTATACACAATCTCCAAGTTTAGCTAATTACCCTAATCTAAAATGCCATCAAACATAGAAAAGCTGGGGCACCTGGGTGGCTCAGTGGGTTAAGGCCTCTGCCTTCGGCTCAGGTCATGATCTCAGGGTCCTGGGATTGAGCCCCGCATCGGGCTCTCTGCTCGGCGGGGAGCCTGCTTCTCCCTCTCCAGCTCCCTCTGCTTGTGCTCTCTCTCCCTCTCCCTAAAAAAAAAAAAAAAATAGAAAAGCTGTAACAACTAAATGAGGACATTCCATTGACTGTAACATGTATCACAATTGAAGATATGGTCAGATGTGGAGAAATACATCCAGAAATACAAAAATAAAACAATTAATCACTGATGATGACCTGAGCCCAAGGCAGAGGCTTTAACCCACTGAGCCACCCAGGCACCCCAAAAGTCCTATTTTTGCTTTACATTTCAGAAAATGTGAAACATAATCTGTTCAATAAAATATGAAATTACTTTAAAAGGCTCTGAATTATAAATAAAGCATTGTAGATAATCACTGCAATTAATGGCACTTCTTTCTTGATATGTAATGAGTTTTGTGGCCAAAGGATTTATCTGTTATACAATTTTGCAGATAATTAGTGGCTTTGATATGTAGTTGAAGGATTTAGTACATTTACTACATTAATAGGGGTTTCCTCCTAATTAAGTTTGGTGATATAAGGAAGATATGCGTTAATTGGGAAGACTGTACCATATTCATAGCATCTGTAGGATCTCTCTCCCTGTACAAGATGGTCAAAGGGTTTTGACTTTCTAGAGAATGCTATCATTATCGCAGCATTCCTGAAATTTTTTTTTTCCTGAAATTTTTATGTACAATGAGATGTGATTTTTCTTGGCTTTTCTGCACTCGCTACAACTGCCGGGTCCCTCCCCTGAATGAATACCCTAATGTATAACAAATGTGATTTGAAAAGAATGATTTCCCACTTTCACTGTATCCACAGGTGTTGTCTCCTAAACACATAGCCTGTGACTTTCAAATGAAATTTTTTACAATCTCTGCATTTAAAATGTTTCTCTCTTTTGGTGAGACCCCTGTGGTATACTGAGAGGGGTCTCGGATAAAAGGCTTACAACTTTCATTGCATCTAGAAGCTTTATTTCCTATAGAAGAACTTCTAGAAAGGTCTACTATAATCAAAGCATTCACAGTATTTCTATTTTATATGAGTTCTCTGAATAGACAGGACTAATCAAAAATTACTTCTCACATTCCTATAGTCATTGCATAGAGAATTTTCCCCTATGCTGAGTTTGCCGATGATTAATAAGACCTGACTTCCGAAAGGCTTTTTGACATTCATTGCACCAATAGGGCCTCTCTCCTGTGTGAGTTCTTCGGTGCAAAATGAGAGTTGACCAAGTAGCAAACGCTTTCTTACGATCACAGCATTCATACGGTTTCTCTCCTGTATGAATTCTCTTATGTACAGTGGGATAGGATTTAGCCGTAAAGGCTTTATTACAGACATCACATTTGAAAGGCTTCTCACCTGTATGGGTTTTCTGGTGTATAATGAGAGTTGACTTAGAGGAAAAAACCTTTTCACATTCATTGCATCCGTGAGACTTCACTTTTGCATGACAACTTTGCACATGGTTAGTGAGACCTGACTTCTGGGTGAAAGCCTGGTGACATTCATTGCAACCATATGGTCTTTCTCCTGTGTGAATTCACTGATGAGTCAAAAGATGTCCCTTAGTGGAGAAGGCTTTCTCGCAATCTGAACATTCATATGGTTTCTCTCCTGTATGAGTTCTCTGATGGACAATAAGATGTGCCTTTGATGTGAAAGCTTTCTCACATACACTGCATTTGAAGGGCTTTTCACCTGTATGGGTTCTCTGATGTATAATAAGAGTTGACTTAGAGGACAAAACCTTCCCACAATCACTGCATCCATGAGATTTCCTGACTGCATGCTGAGTTTTCTTATGACTAGTGAGATCTGACTTCTGGATGAAGGTTTGTTGACATTGACTACATCCATACGTTCTCTCCTGTGTGAATTCGCTGATGAATCATGAGTTGAGCCTTTTTTGAGAAAGCTTTCTCACAATCTGAGCATTCGTATGGTTTCTCTCCTGTGTGAGTTCTCTGATGTGCCGTGAGATGTGTCGAAACCATGAAGGTTTTATCACATACTGAAAGGTCTCTCTCCTGAATGAGTTCTCTGATGTAAAGTGAGTTTTGACTTCCAAGGAAAAGCTTTCCCGCATTTACTGTATACATAGGATTTCTCGTCTCTATGATGAGTTTTCTGATGACAGATGAGTCCTGACTTTGTAATGAATGCTTTTTGACATTGGCTACATCCATATGGTCTCTCTCCTGTGTGAATTCACTGATGGGTTATGAGCTGAGCCTTTTTTGAGAAGGCTTTCTCACAATCTGAGCATTCGTATGGTTTCTCTCCTGTGTGAGTTCTCTGATGTACAGTCAGATGTGTCTGAACCATGAAGGCTTTATCACATATTCTGCATCTGAAAGGTCTCTCTCCTGAATGAGTTCTCTGATGTAAAGTGAGTTTTGACTTCCAAGGAAAAGCTTTCCCGCATTTACTGCGTGCATAGGATTTCCCTTCTCTATGATGAGTTTTCTGATGACAGACGAGTCCTGACTTTGTAATGAAGGCTTTTTGACATTGATTGCACCCAAATGGTCTGTCCTCTATGTGAGTCTGTTGATGAGTAATTAGGTTTAACTTACTGGGAAAGGCTTTCCTACAATCATAGCATTCATGGGATTTTTTTCCTGCAGGAGTTCTCTGAAGTACGGTCATGAGTGATTCATAAGCATTCACTGTACATTTACTGCATCCATATGGTTTCTTACCTAAAGGATTTGGGTCATAATTAGTGAGCTCTGACTTCTGAGTGAAAGCCAGTGTACCCACAACAGAATGAGTAAGATAATAAGGTCCAGAAAAATATTTTTTTCCATTTACTATAAAAAAAACATTAATGTGATAATCAGTAAAATTTGAGTAAGCTCTGTAGATTGGGTAATGGTTCTTTATTGATATCAACATTCTGATTTTTATTTATTTTTTTGACTGTTTTGGTTATGTGAAAAAATTAACTTATTTCTAGGAAATACACACTTAAGTGTATTTACTTATTTACTAAATACTTAAGTAAGTATTTAGGGATAAAGAGTTCAGAAAAACAGGATGTGTGCTGGGGCGCCTGGGTGGCTCAGTGGTTAAACCTCTGCCTTTGGCTCAGGGTGCTGGGATCAAGCCCCACATCGGGCTCTCTGCTCAGTGGGGAGCCTGCTTCCCCCTCTTGCTCTGCCTGCCTCTCTGCCTACTTGTGATCTCATTCTCTGTCAAATAAATAAATAAAATCTTAAAAAAAAAAAAAACAGGATGTGTGTATGTGTGTGAATGGAATAATGGGTGGATAGAATGTGATAATGCCAATGTGGTAAAATATTACCACTTAGGGAAATCTACAAAAAGAATATTTAAGGGGCATCTGGGTTGTTCAGTTGGTTAAGGGTCTGTCTTCAGCTCAGGTCACGATCTCAGGACCTGGGATTGAGCCCTGTGTCAGGCTCCCTGCTCCACAGGGAGTCTGCTTCTCCCGTTGCCCCTCATCCCATTCATTCTCTCTCTTTCCCTCTCTCTCAAGTAAATGAATAAAATCTTTAAAAAATATGTAAGAAATTTGTGTATAATTTTAGGATTTCTCACTAAGTCTAAACTATTCAGAAATACACATTTTCAAAGGGAGAAAAATATAAAATAAAGGACCTTTATGTAAAGATATGTAGGAGTATTACTTAAAACAGCCTGAATGTGGAAGGGAGAATTTGTTCTATGTTCACACAATGGCATCCTGCCCAGTGCTCTGGTACTCTTGATCTAGTGCTGGTTACGCAGTATACTGACTGTAAAAATGAACTAAGCTGCACCCTTATATCTATATATTTTTGTGTATGATATACTTCAAAAAACTTTTGCATAAAAAAGTACTCAAAAATTTAGGCAGGAGTCAGGAAATGCTCACATGTAGGAGGAATTTGGCTATTATACTAATAGTAACAGGATGCCATTCAAAGTAATAGTGGGAGAGAGATGACATGTCCTGATTTTCACTTTAAGAATGTCATCCATGGGCACCTGGGTGGCTCAGTTGGTTAAGCAACTGCCTTCGGCTCAGGTCATGATCCTGTAGTTCCAGGATCGAGTCTCACATCAGGCTCCCAGCTCAGCAGGGAGTCCGCTTCTCCCTCTGACCTCTCCTCTCATGCTCTCTCTCACTTTCTTTCAAATAAATAAATAAAATCTTAAAAAAAAAAAAAAAGAATGTCATCCTGTGTGTATATATATCAGTTATTACACTAACAATGTCTTAAGTATTGTAACATAAATACTCTTTTTAGGATTGTGGAATGTGCTTGGGAAAATCGGTAAAGACCTGCTATGGCGTACAGCACTTTTTTTTTGGATTATACTTTAGATCCTTCCCTCTTTCCTCCAACTCAGAAGAGACTGTTCTTTCCATACGATGGTTTAATTATCTTCTATATCCAGATAATTGTCAGAACCTGATGTCTTTATAAATCTGCATGTTTCTAAAGTTTTTATCTTCATGAATGTTGGGGGTGAGAGGATGGAAAAACTGACTTCTATTACTTTTTAAAAATAAATAAAAAAAAGGCCAAGAAATCTGGCTATTATGTGGAGAACAGAGAGAAGAAAGAGTAAAGAAGTGAGAACATTCTCAAGAAAACTATAATTTTGGCAACAGACAATGGATGTTGGGGCTTGGATGAAACAATAGTTACAGAAAGGAGGGCTTCCAGATACAGTAATGAAAAAGTACAGACTATACTCACTAATGGACTGGATTTGTGGTATGAGTGAGAAAAGGAACCAAGAGTGACATGACGTTTGAAGTAATTATTAGATCTCTAAGTGCAGAAATGAAATATATAGGCAAATGTGTATGGATAAAAGAAGGTCTGGGTTGGAGATAGAAATTTGGGGCTCATCAGCATATAAATAGTATTCTTAAGGCCATGAAAAGGAATGAAACCACACTAGGAACAAATTATAGAAATAGGCAAGGATGAAACTTCATGCTCTCTGATTCTGGAGACTTTTTTTTCTTAAGATTTTATTTGTTTGACAGAGAGAGAGTGATCACAAGTAGGCAGAGGGGGTGGGGAAGCAGGCTCCCTGCTGAGCAGAGAGCACGATGTGGGGCTCGATCCCAAGACCCTAAGATCATGACCTGAGCTGAAGGCAGAGGCTTTAACCCACTGAGTCACCCAGGCGCCCCTGATTTTAGAGACTTTTGAAGATGCCCAGAGAATGGAGAAAGGCCATTCATCAGGTGCAAACAATGACCAAAGGAAGATGCCAACATAAGTCCTGAACAAATATCTGGTAGAGGCAGGTTAGAATGAAGAATCTTGGCTAATCACTCAAAGATAAGTATAGTTAACCTCTCTTACTGATTCTTTTCTAATTCTTCATGCAACAGACAACAAGCTCTAATATATTCAGACACTGCTACTGTGGTCAAAATTCCCACCTTCTAGCTTGTTTTGATCCATTTAGAGATGGCCCACAGAAGTCCAAAAACCTGAATCCGGGATAAAAGGCTTCTGTGTTAACTAGAAGAATTGTTACGTGAAAACAAGAGCTGCTGAGAAAACAGGAAGGGGCATTGCCAGAGAGGAAATAGAGGAGGAGGAAGTGGTTTGGAAACTGTACAGGAAACACTCTACCGAACATGAATCAATCCAAAGAGAGAAAGAGGTGCACGTGTCCCAAAAACACCAGGCAAATGAGAGCCTCATTAATGATTTAGGTATCTGTAAGGACCTTTAAAGTTTTAGCCTTGTTAAAACACATCTGGAAGGGGTCATCCCCTCAACGGCCAACTACGTTACTTTCAAAGTCTCACGTCTTCTTGTTCTCAGTTGCTCACTTACCTGAAAAGCACTGACATTGCATTTCATCATCTATGCTCCATGACTCTTCTCTTTGTTCAAAATTAAGGATCATATCTGGATTGGTAGTTGGATAGCCTGTTCATGGGAAATGACAAAGACTTGGACACTTATAATTGGACTTGGTGGAGGATATCTAGGAAAAGCACAAGTCTCAGGAATTGACATAGTTTCACCTTGACAGATCAAGTATCTATCAAAGGTGAGAGCATATAGGTTCTATCTCGGAATAGAAGACAAAGAATCTATTGCCTATAAACTAAATTCCAGTATCTTGAAGCTCTTTGGAAGCCAGGGCAACTAAAAGAAAGGCTATTGTCTGTGACACTCTGAATGACACATAGCCATCATCTTCTCTATTGTCACAGATTGCTATAATTCTCTAACGTCATACCCAGATATAGATTCTTCTGAGCAGAACCTAGAAGCTGCCACTCTTCCCAGGTAAAGTCTACAGATATATCCTCAAATGACGTTAATCCTTGTAACACACTGTTCTTCAATTTGTGGTGATCATTATTGATGTGAAAAAGACCTCTGGTTTATGTTTGGTTGCTTTTACCATAACTTACAAAGGCTATATCTTTGTGTAATAGTTTTTATTATTCATTATGGAAAGAAGTAAAATGCCATTAAGGCTATCTTCCCATATTATAATATATAGATGTGTCAAATCAACACGTTGTACATCTTAAATTTATATGTTATATATGTCAAATATATTTCAATTAAAAACTCTATTGGAGGGGCGCCTGGGTGGCTCAGTGGGTTAAGCCTCTGCCTTCGGCTCAGGTTATACTCTCAGGGTCCTTGGATAGAGTCCTGCAGAGCAGAGAGCCTGCTTCCCCCCCCCGCCCCCCCCCCGCCCCCTGCCTCTGCCTACTTGTGATCTCTGTCAAATAAATAAAATCTTTAAAAAAATAAAAATAAAAACTCTATTGCAACTGTACACTTAATTATCAGCTAACCTGACAAATTAGAAGTTTTTGAAAGGTATATCCATTAAATCCTAGAGGTAAAATATCCCTGAAATAGGAATCTCTGAAAAGTATTTTTTATTTTTTAAATTTTATTTTTTAAAAATATTTTTAACATCTACATAAAAGGTAGAGACTAAGTGCTAACATAAAAACACAGCAAATACTGGTCCTCACGGAGCTTTTATATATATATTTCCAACTAAATACTACCTTTTATTTATTTTTATTGACATCTAATTGACATACATCAGTTTCAGGTTATGCAAAAGAATGATTTGCAGTAAATTTGTGAGATGACTGCCACAGTAAGTCTAGTTTGCATTTACCAACATACATAGTTACAGGGAAACATGTGTCAACAGAGAGAACATAGAATCAAACTTGAAATGACTGCACATGAGTAATTATCAGCACAGGATATTAATGTTTTTAATATATTAAGAAATAAAACATACAAAATACAGGGAAAGAATGAAATATTTTTTTAAAGATTTTATTCATCTATTTGACAGAGAGAGAGAGATCACAAGTAGGCAGAGAGGCAGGCAGAGAGAGAGAGGGAGGGAAGCAGGCTCCCTGCTGAGCAGAGAGCCCGATGTGGGGCTCGATCCCAGGACCCAGAGATCATGACCCGAGCTGAAGGGAGAGGCTTTAACCCACCGAGCCACCCAGGCGCCCGAAAGAATGAAATATTAAAATGACCATTCAGGGAAGTCTGGCTGGCTCAGTTGGTAGAGCTGTGACTCTTGATTTTGGGGTTGTGAGCTTGAGCCCTACACTGGGTATGAAAATTACTTACAAAATAACATCTTTTTAAGAATGACTATTCAGGGCGCCTGGGTGGCTCAGTTGGTTGGGCAACTGCCTTCGGCTCGGGTCATGGTCCCGGAGTCCCGGGATCGAGTCCCATATCGGACTCCCGGCTCTGCGGGAGGTCTGCTTCTCCCTCTGACCTTCTTCTCCCCTCTCATTCTCAGTCTCTCTCCCTAATAAATAAATAAAAATCTTTAAAGAAAAAAAAAAAGAATGACTATTCAGATGTATCTCTGATGTTCAGATGTATATGGATGAGCAAAAAATTGGGCAGCTGAACCTTGAACTATGTGGGAGTTAGGGGCACCAATCCCCGTGCTGTTGAAAATCCATGTTTTCTTTCGACTCCCCCAAAACTTAATTACTAACAGCCTATTGTTGACCAGAAGCCTTGCTATAACATAAACAGTTAACTGACCCATATTTTATGTTTTATATACCGTAGTCTTACAATAAAGTAAGTTAGAGAAAAGAAATGTTATTAAGAAGAGATGGGGTACCTGGTGGCTCATTTGGTTAAACGTCTGCCTTCAGCTCAGGTCATTTCAGGGACCTGGTATGGAGCCCAGCATCAGGCTCCCTACTCTGTGTGGAGTCTACTTCTCCCTCCCTTTGCTCCACCCCTCTGTTTGTGCTCTCTCTCTCAAATAAATAAAATATTTAAAAATAAATAAAGATAAAAATAGAAATTAGTGTGAAATAGACATTTTTCATCACTAGAAGCCCAATGCACTACACATTACACACAGCCACTTGAACAGTTTTTGAAGTGAACACAATCTTATTTTTTACTTTTTTAAAAGTTTATTTATTACTAATCTCTACATCCAAAATAGGGCTCAAATTCACCACCCTGAGATCAAGAATTACATGCTCTTCTGACTGAGACAGCCAGGTACCCCAAGGACATTTTTAAATAAACAAAATCTAAGAGAATTCACTTCCAAAGACTTGCACAAAGAAATCTTTAAGGATGTTTTCAGGCTGAAAGAAATTTATGCTATTTTAAAACTCAGATCAACAGAAAAAGAGTGAACACCAGAAATGGTAAATAATGGGATATTTTTAAGGTTTTTATTCTTCTCATTTTCCTTAAAGAGTAAATTGTTTAGGGGACGTCCATTGGCCAAATCCAGCTCCCTGCCTATTTTCTCTCTCTTTTTCTACGAGATTTTATTTATTTATTTGTTAGAGGAAGGGAGATAGCTAGAGAGCGCGCACAAACAGAGGGAATGGCAGCAGAGGGAGAAGCAGGCTCCCTGCTGAGCAAAAAGCCCAATGTGGGACTTGATCCCAGGACCCTGGGATCATGACTTGAGCTGAAGGCAGACACTCAATCAACTGAGCTACCCAGGCGTCCCTCCCTGTCTACTTTTCTAAGTTAAGTTTTATTGGACCATAGCCACATCCATTTGTTTACATATCTATAAATGTTTTCACTATAGAACAGATTGTTGAATAGATTTGATAAGAGGCTGTTATGGCCAGTCAAGCTGAAATTATTTACTATCTGGTTCTCTATTGCCTAAGAATGAAATTAGTAACACTGTAAAGTGGGTTTATGACAATAAAAACTAAAAGGTGGGGCAGTGGTAGCTCAAAAGACAGAGAAAGGACTTAAAAGGAATCATACTGCCATTAGGTTATTAAATTTTTGTAAGTGTGAAATAGAATGTGTGAATTACAAGTGTGAAATAGGCAAGGTAAGGTAAATGAAATGAATAGTGTAAAATGTCATGATATCAATTCTAGGTCAACTGTGATGAATGAAAGATATCACACTGTGAGCTCTACAGTAACTATTAAAATAACAATAAAAGCAATAATAATAATAAAACAAGAAATACTATTTAACCCAGCAGTCTGCCCTTGAGGCACCCAAATTCACCATTCCATGTGCAAAATGCACTTTTCCCTTAGGACTGAGAATGAGACAAACTGTCCACTCCCACACTCTCCATCATACTAGAGAACCTCACAGTGCAATAAGACAAGAAAAATAATAGGCTTAAAGATCAGAAAAGAAAATTGTTTCTATTTGCAGACAACAGGATTGTGTATAAAGAAAACCCAAGAAAGCCTATAGAAAACCACAAAAACTTATGAATCTACCAAATTCACAAGACAAACGTTCAAAATATAAAAAATCAGTTGTATTTCTGTACTAGCAAACAATTGAAAAATAAAAGGACAAAATCTCAATACCCAAGAGTAAAGCAAAAATGTACAAGATTGCTATGATATAAAGCATAAAACATCACTGAAATGAAGAATACTCAAACAAAAGATAAGCTGTATCATATTCATGGATGGAAAGGCTCCCCACTATTTATTTATTTATTTATTTTTTTACTAAGGTAGATTTAATATAATCTCTACCAAAATTACCAAAGGCATTTTAAAAACAAGTAAGCTAATTTTCACATTTATATGGATAAGCAAAGGATGTAGAAAAGCTGAAAGGACAGTCAAAAAGAAGAACAAAGTTGGAGAAATTATCTGATTTCAAGAATTAAGCTCCAGGGAATAATTATTTCTTCTAAGGAGCTGGTCTGATTTCTCTTTATGAATGATACGTATCATATAACTTAGAGTTTCTCATCTATTATTTGTATTAAGTAGAATTCTAAAGATGTCCTCTCAAGATTCCTACCCCTTAATTGTCCAATCAAATGAATTTAGGTACTGTGTTTGGAGATGTAATTAAGGCTACTACTCAGCTGACTATACATAGGGAGATAAACCTGGATTATCAGGGTGGGTACAATGTAATCACATAAGCAGCTAGAAGCAGAAGAAGATGTTTCAGGAAGGAAGCTGGAGAGACTGGAAGCATAAGAGGACTGACTGCTGGAAGAGGACCATATGTAAAGCACTAGAAAGAATATAGGCAGCCTCTAGGAGCTCCTAGCCTCTAGCTAAGAGCCAGTGAGGAAAACAGGGGGTTCAGTCACATGGTCAAAAGGGAATGGATTCTACCAAAACCTGAATACGCTTGGAAGCAGCTTCTTTCCAGAGCCTTCCAATAAAAACTCTGTGGGCCCACATTTATTTCAGTCCTAATGAAATCCAGAGCAGAGAAATTAGCCAAGCCAATCCAGGTTTCTAACTTAAAGAATGTGAGGTAATAAATTTGTGTTGTTTTAAGTTGCTAAAAGTTTGTGAGAATTTTTTTTGGCACTAAGAGGAAACTAACACTTAATGGATACTGGAAACACTAGAAAGTATTTGTAATTCAATTTAAATACATCATACATTCTTATGTATCTGTTCACCTGTATTCCTTTAGCAAACTCAGTGGTCTACACTTCCATTATTCTACCTTTGTCCTAATGTTGATTGTATGGCTTATTCTTCCTTCAATTCTGAATTTAGGAATGTTTGGTTTCCATTTGCTATTTTTGTAAGCCTCTGCAAATCCATGACGATGAAGGGCAAGAAACAAAAACTCACCAGGGCCTTGGCCATTTTCTTCTGTTCCTAGGAAATCACCAGCATTTTTAGTCTACTGTCTTTTCTGGTTCTGAACATCTGACAAAAGAGCTCTGATTAAGAATAAAGGAGACAAGGAGCCACCCGGGTGGCTCAGTTGTTAAGCCTCTGCCTTTGGCTCAGGTCATGATCCCAGGACCTGCATTGAGCCCCACGTGGAGCCTTGCATCGCATCCTGCTCAGCGGAAAGTCTGTTTCCCCCTCCGCACTCCCCGTGCTTGTGCCTCTCTCGCTGTGTCTCTGTCAAATAAACAAATCTCTTTAAAAAAAAAAAAGAATAAAGGAGACATTTCAGTGCAGACTAGCTTTTAGAGTTTTGACAATTACTCAACACCCTTCTTTTCACGAAGGATGAATTTTTTTTTTAGAGAGAGCATGTGAGTGCAGGGGGTTGGGGTGATGGGTGGGGAGGAGAGAGAATCCCAAGCAGGTTCAGTGTGGAGCCCAACACGGGGCTCAGTCCCACGACTCTGATACCATGATCCAAGCCAAAACCAAGAGTTGGATGCTCAACTGACTGAGCCACCCAGGTGTCCCATGAAGGATGAATTCTTAAAAACACAAAGCTGGGGTTAGAAAACGGAGCCCTCAGAGAGCAGACTAATCAGCCCACACACCAACTAGGAATTTCTAGTCTTCTACCTTCACCCCTAAAACACAAATATAGAGAAAGCCAAACCTGGAGTAACTGTTCCCCAATACAGAACTAGCACTAGGCAACTTGTGGGATAGCTGATTCTGGACTTCTCTGAGGTCTGGGAGGTTCTAAAATCTAGAGACCCAGGTTCTAGACTGGAAATCAAGACGAAGTAGGTGGAAATCTGTAAATCTGTACAGATTGTGTTGTGAGGTTCTAAAGTATGTAAATCAAATTTCATTCTGCTGAAATCATCTTCCCATGTGTAACAA
>CM052803.1:3255119-3268372 GCA_028533885.1 Nasua narica
CACTAGGCAACTTGTGGGATAGCTGATTCTGGACTTCTCTGAGGTCTGGGAGGTTCTAAAATCTAGAGACCCAGGTTCTAGACTGGAAATCAAGACGAAGTAGGTGGAAATCTGTAAATCTGTACAGATTGTGTTGTGAGGTTCTAAAGTATGTAAATCAAATTTCATTCTGCTGAAATCATCTTCCCATGTGTAACAATACTATTTAAAAAATGCTTGCTTAGTCTTCAAGGCACTGCATGGCAGACATTGTTCTAGAAGTTTTGTTTGTGGTGACAGAGCTGGTAATAGGAGGCCAGGGCAAAACACCCCACAGAACATACAGACTACCAAAGTTTTTTCTGGGGACCAGGAGCAGAAGGGAAGGGGTTAGGGGAAGAGTAAGGTTCAGTATGACCCACAATCAAATTCTCCTCCCAAGCTCCCAATATGGGGTCCATCTAGCCCCCCAGAGTAGGGCGAACGAGGACAAATGCCTCCCACACAATAAAGGAGCTCTCTAGAGCCATCTCTTGCCACAGCCACACAGCAAGTAATAATCCATTTGCTGCAACCTTCTTAAGCAGACAGAATATTTATAATAGCTGTTTTTGACATCATTTTCTGCTAATTTTGTCACCCATGTCAATCCTCGGTCTCTATTGACTTTTCTTCATGTTTACAGGTTCTGATTTCCTGTTTTGTTTTTTGCATACCTTGGTAGGTCTTGACTAGATGCCAGACATTGTGATTCTCACATTGTGGGTTTTCTTGGTTGATGGATTGCTTTCTATTTAAATACTACTGGCCTTAGGTCTGGGAAGCAGTTAAACTGCTTGGAAACAGTTTGGTTTTGTAGCCGCTTGCATTTATCCTTTGTCAGGAGAGTTCAGAGCAGCTGTTACTCTAGAGCCAATCTGAGTGACCCACCGAGGCACTATTTTTCTGAAGTTCCACTGTGATTTTTGCCAAATATTGGAAGGGGTTTCTATTCCAACTGGTGAAAAGAAATTACTCCCAACCTGTGCAAGTTCCAAAGGAAAGTTCTGCCTGTACCTTTCCAGTGGTTCCCTCTCCAGGCCAGGGAGCTTCCTCACATATATGCGCTGATCACAACTTTAAATCACGTGGGGGAATGTGCTCACTCTGGTTGCAGTTCTCCCCTCTCCTGTAACCTGCCCCATAAATTTGAGCCACCTTGAACTCTCCAAACTCTAAACTCTGCCTCAATTGGGAGACTGCCACAATCTGATGAGACTCCCTCTCCCTATGTTACAAAATGAAAACTCTCTCCAGGTTGGGGTAGAAATAAGGCTCCCTTCGTGTTTCCTTTCTTTCAAGTTAGCTGTGCTGATCTCCCTATTACCCTATGTTTGAAGACAGGCCATTCATATATTTTGTCTAATCTTTTTTGTTATTTAATGAGCAAATAAACATTAAACGTTTCCTGTTAAAGAAAAAAGGTTGTTGGAATTGGCTGAATTCTGTTACTTAGGGGCATTATGGAATATGCATTCTACATCCAGAATAGGATATGTTAACTTATACAATTTCAGAATAAATACAAATACATTTGGCAGCGTTTGCAGCACATAAATCTCACATTCCTTTAGAGCATTTATGAGTTCTTTTCCAGTGCTGATCACTTGATTTACATATTTTAATTGTATTCCATTCGGTCATATCTAATGATGCAGGTGTAAGATTCCCTGATTGTAGAAAAAAAGTAACTGTATTTGGACCGTAATTATCAAAGATAATTACTTCTTTGAGAACATGCTTCTCTAGATTTATTTAATGGTTAGGTAGGAATTTCTTGTAGTATGAATTCTCTGACATCTAATGTTTTTGTGGTAGACAGAATGAACTCCCAAAGATGTTCATGTCCTAATCCCCAGACCCTGTTAAGTATGTTACATTATGTGGCAAAAGGCATTTAAAGTAAAAGATGCAATTAGGTATTTTAGGGCCATAGAATTTGTTTCTAGAATTTCACAGGGTCACAGAGAGGAATTGTGACTCTGGACAAATCATCTTCAGAGCCTCACCCAATTCTTGATTTAGTGTTTAAACTTGTAAGATTTAGATGGAATTTTAGACTTTGAGTAGGTGCTGTAATAGGTTGAGACATCTGGAAGTGCTGAGAGAGAGTGAATGTATTTTTCAAGTGGTATAGACACAAATGATTGGGTGCCAGAGGGTGGCCTGAAGGAGGCAGAATAATGGCTCCTCAAAGATGGTCCACATCCATTATAACCTCCAGGACTTGTGAATGTGTCACAGTATAAGGTAAGGGAAGTCAAAGTAGTAGGTGGAGTTACGGCTGCTAATTAGCTGACTTTAAGATAGGGAGGTTATCCTAGATTATCTGGGTGGGCCAAGTGTAGTCACACAGGTCCTTAAATGTAGGAGAGGGAGGTAGGAGCCAGTGTCAGAGTGATGGAAGACTTGGCCAGCCACTGATGGCTCTGAAGGTGGAAGAGGTCTGCAAACCACAAATTCAGGCAACTTCTAGCAGCTGGAATTACAAAGAAAAACAGGTTCTCCCTGGAGCCTCCAAAAAGAAATGCAGCCCTGTCAACCCCTTGTCCAGCAAGACGCATTTCAGATTTCAGACCTCCAGAGCTCTAAGATAATATTGTGTTAAGCCACCAAATGTATGGTGACTTGTTACCGCACCATGACTAAAAAGGTTGTGTCTCCATATTCACCACATTCATGGGTTTTTGCTAAATAGCACAACTCCTAGTGTCCAGGATTTCATTTATTAGAGAAGTCCTTCCCAGATTCCCTAGATACAAAATTGTGACACATTAGTTTGGCAAAGGATCCCCATCTTAGAATTTCCATCTTCTATTGTGTTCATGGGTTTCTCCTTCCTATGAGTTCTTCCACATTTTACTGAAAATGTTTTCCATATTTGGTGTCTCTAGAGGCATCTTTCTACACTTTTCTGATGTGATGCGGTAGAACTTATCACTGAAAACATCATCACCTTCTCTCCTAATGTTCTGGTCCTGTGGGAATTCTTTGATACCAATGGAGATATCACCTCCAGGAAAAGGCTTCCCCACAATAGCTGCATTTCTGGCCAGTGGGATTTCATAGAAATTTAATAAGCCTGAATTCTCACAGACTTATCCTCCGCCACCACTGCATCCATAGCATTTGTGAGCAAAATGAGCTCTGATATATACTGTGTGGAGGATTCTTGCTACAGGCTTTTCTGGTATCAGATAGATTCTGGTACCAGAGATTTTCCTTCCTACACAATGTCTGTAACATACAAGACATAATTTATCAAAGAAGGTGTTGTCACATTCACTGCATTTCCAAGACTTATTCCCTGTGCAAATACCGGATTATCTTCTGAGGCCTCACTTCTTAGAAAAGGCTGTTCCACAAACACTACATTTCTACCCCCGAGGAAGTCTAGGAGGTTTAACGAGGGCTGAGTTCCCAAAGAAGGTATTTCCACAGGCACTGTGCTCATGTCGCTTTGCTCCTGTGTAAGTTCACTCATATACAAAGAGCTATGACTCCCTGAGGAAGGTTTCTCCACCTTCAGTGAATTTACAGCTTTCTTTCTTGCATGAGTCTTCTTATGTTTAATGAGGACTGACACATGGGCAAACGCTTTGTCACATTCACTGCACTCATATGGTCTCTCTCCAGTATGAGTTCGTTGATGCTGAATGAGCTTTGACTTGCTCCTAAAGGCTTTTTCGCACTCACTGCATTCGTAAGGTTTCTCTCCCGTGTGAATCCTCTGATGCTTGGTTAGGTCTGACTTAAAAAAGAAAGTTCTTCCACATTCACTGCATTTATAAGGCTTCTCTCCTGTGTGAAGTCTCTGATGTGCAATGAGGTATGCCTTCTGGGAGAAGGCTTTCCCACACACACTGCATCCATAAAGTTTCTCTCCAGTGTGAGATCGCTGATGTCTACTGAGCCGGCACTTCCGACTGAAGGCTTTGCCACATTCACTGCATCCATAGGGCTTCTCCCCTGTATGAGTTCTCTGATGTACCATGAGCTGTGACTTTCTGGAGAAGGCTTTTCCACATTCATTACATTCATGGGGTTTCTCTCCAGTATGAGTTCTCTGGTGTTCAGTGAGCTGAATCTTCCTTATGAATGTTTTCCCACATTCATTACATCCGTGTGGCTTCTCTCCTCTTTCAGTTCTCTGATGCCTAAGAAGCTGTGCCTTCCTGGAGAAGGTTTTCCCGCACTCATTGCATTCATGTGGTTTCTCTTCTGTATAAGTTTTTTGATGTTCATTGAGCTGTGATTTAGTGCCACTGGGTTTAACACTTCCATGATATTTAAGTCCAGTAAGAGTTGTATCCTGCTGGACGTAGACTGATGTTTTCCCACATCCACTAAAGTCATCAGAATCCTTTCCTGCATATCTTCTATTCTGAGTAACAAAACCTAAATGTGATTTCAAACTTTTACAATGTGAGCCAAACTTATTGTGTCTTTGTGTTAGAGGAACAAGACTTTTACATAAACCGAAATTATTTCCAAGTGCATAACTTTGCTGATATCTTTCCAAAGTTTTACTCTCGTTTTGGTTTTCTGGGTGCCACTGCATATGGTCAATCTCCCATATTTCTTCTAGGAAAAAGAACAACGAAAACATCCATGATAATTTTAAGGGGAAAAAATGTAAAAAAAAAAAAAAATGCCATGGGCTAGCTCTTCATAAGATCCTTGTCTAAGAGAAATATCCCCTATGCTCTGTGAAAAAAGACAGTATTTTAAAACTGCAAAAGGAAGAACAGCTACTTTAGAAACAACAATGGATAGCCTACTATGGATAAATATAACTTGGGATTCTTTCCAAATAGGACCTTGCAAAATGGAGACAGAAGTAAAAATAGAACTACACTATGATTGGAATAGAACAGAAGATGGGGAGGGCGCCTGGGTGGTTCAGTCATTAAGCATCTTCCTTAAGCCCAGTTTATGATCCCAGAGTCCTGGGATCCAGCCCCTCATCAGACTCCCTGCTCAGCAGGAAGTCTGCTTCTCCTTCTGCCACCCACCCTGCTTGTGTTCCTTCTCTCAGTGTCTCTGTCAAATAAATAAATAAATAAATAATCTTAATAAGAATGAGCAATGTTATACAGATAACTTGATGAAGAACATTCCAAGAAGGAACAGCCAATGCAAAAGCCCAGAGGCAGAAAATCTTAGGCATGATCAAGAAACACAAGAGAGGAGGGTGTAACTGGACTATCCTGAGCTTAAGTGAAGTGGAAATAGTTAAGTTTAAAAAGGGAGAAAGAATTGAGAATATACAGATGATGTAGGAAGACTTTGTTAGAAATTAGATTTTATGCTAAGAGCAATGGCCATAAGCCACTAAACGTTTTTTGGAAGGAACACGACCCATTTTGAATTGGTATTTCCCAAAATACCAATAATCACATGGCTGTTGTATGAAGAATAAGCTGGAGGGATGAAGTTATTGAGAGAATACACAAGAGGCTACAGCAGAATTCAGGCAAGAAGTAACCGCAGCTTCAGCATGACTGACCACCATGGAGATGGAGAAATGTACAAGAACAAGGACATAGTACAGAGAAGGGAAAGACAGTAACAAGAGGAAAAGATAAGTCTCACTGTAAGAATGAATGCAAAGGAAGAAAAGGGAATCATCCAGGATAGCTTCTCAATATGTGGTTTACACATCTGGATAGCTGCTGGTGCCATTTAATAAGGTGAAGAAGATTAGGGAGAGAGGTTTGGCATTTGTGGATAATCAAGTGCTCCATTTTGAGGAATACATCAGGTTTGATATAATGTACACATTCAAGAACAAATATGAAGTATCCAGTTAGATCTATGAGCGTGGAGAAAGTTCCAGACTTCAGATAACATTTTTTTTTAAAGTGGGTATGGAGCCGAGTGCAGGGCTTGAACTCACAACCCTGAGATCAAGACCTGAGCTGAGATCAAGAGTCAGACGCTTAACCAATTGAGCCACCCAGGCACCCCTTCAGATAATAATTTTAAGTCATGAGTATATAAACAGTACCTAAATATTTGAAGCACACAGAACCAGATGTGATAATGTAGGAAGAACAGACAAAGAGGAAAACCCAGGAAAAGAATTTCATGGATTCCAAGTCTTAAGAGTTTTGGGAGAGGTATATGAAAATCAATCCAGAGACATCAAACAAATGCTGATCAAACATATAAACAATGTGGGTTTTCAAAACAAAGGGGTGGAATTGGAAAATCAGAATGTAGGACCTAAAGTACCTCATCCCAAGATTACTGAGGTAAAATATTCAACAATTGCCTTGTTACTAAACCTTTCCCCTTTCATTCCACCTCCACACCAAAACTAAACTTATATAAAACATTAATCACCTATTAAGAGTAATACTGTATTCAATACTTCAATTTCCTATGTAAAAATGATACAACCTCACTCAATCCAATATATCCAGACACATATATGTCCATCTAGAATTTAAAAATAGGTCCTCGGGCGCCTGGGTGGCTCAGTTGGTTGGGCGACTGCCTTCGGCTCGGGTCATGATCCCGGAGTCCCGGGATCGAGTCCCATATCGGACTCCCGGCTCTGCGGGAGGTCTGCTTCTCCCTCTGACCTTCTCTCCTCTCATTCTCAGTCTCTCTCTAATAAATAAATAAACAATCTTAAAAAAAAAATATATATATAAAAATAGGTCCTCAGGGGTACCAGGGTGGCTGAGTCAGTTAAGTATCCAACTCACGATTTTGGCTCAGGTCATAACCTCAGGGTTGTAAGATTAAGTCCCACTGGCTCCATGCTGAATGTGGAGGCTGCTTGAGATTCTCTCTCCCTGCCTCTTCACCCTGCTCATGTGCTGCAAATCTTTCTCTAAAATGAAAAAAAAAAAAAAATAAATAAGTCCTTGGACCATCTGCCCTTGTCCCAGAGAAGAGTACAGTTTTACTGACTGGTGGAAACATGACCTTCTCCACTCAGTTTAGTCATACTATAACTGTGTACTATGTTGTTGAATAAAACTTTCTACAATCTTGGGAGTGTTCTGTATCTGTGTTTTCTAATATGGTACCCACTAGCCATGTGTGGCATCGAGCACTTGAATTTGGGTGACCAGAGTGGCAGTGAAACTTAATTTGTAATTTCACTTAATGTTAAATTTATGTAGCCACATGTGGCCAGTGGCCAACACAATGAACAGCACAGATATAGGCCATTTTTATTTATTTTTTTAAAAGATTTTATTTATTTATTTGACAGAGAGCAATCACAAGAAGGCAGAGAGGCAGGCAGAGAAAGAGGGGGAAGCAGGCTCCCTGCTGAGCAGAGGGCCCCATGTGGGGCTCGATCCCAGGACCCCGAGATCATGACCTGAGCCGAAAGCAGAGGCTTAACCCACTGAGCCACTCAGGCGCCTGTTATAATAGGCCATTTATATCCATTTAAACCATATCTATATTTGCCATTAAAATCTACTTGACATACTCATCCCCAAATTTTCTTCTTTCTTTTTTTTTTTTTTTTTAAGATTTTATTCATTTATTTGACAGAGAGAGAGAGAGAGATCACAAGCAGGCAGAGAGGCAGGCAGAGAGAGGGGGAAAGCAGGCTCCCCGCTAAGCAGAGAGCCCGATGCAGGGTTCAATCCCAGGACCCTGAGACCATGACCCGAGCCTAAGGCAGGGGCTTTAACCCACTGAGCCACCCAGGGGCCCCAAATTTTCTTCTTTCAACTAATGCCACATTCTTCCTCAATCTCTGTTCCTACATCATCTCTGTCACCCGCCAATTAAGAGATTCATTCCCCATCCAGGAACAAAACATCAACCGGCCTTATCTACCATTTATTCTAGAACTCCAAGCTGTAACCTCCTATGTTTCAATGCTACCACTCAGCTATCAAGCAAGACTCAAGGAAACTATCAAGAAAGACTATCTATAGAGGCGCCTGGGTGGCTCAGTGGGTTAAAGCCTCTGCCTTGGGCTCAGGTCATGATCTCAGAGTCCTGGGATCGAGCCCCACATGGGGCTCTCTGCTCAGCAGGGAGCCTGCTTCCCCCTCTCTCTCTGCCTGCCTCTCTGCCTACTTGTGATCCCTCTCTGTCAAATAAATAAATAAAATCTTAAAAAAAAAAAAAAGAAAGACTATCTATAGATAGCTTTACAAAAAGTTAGAACAGAACCAAATTCACACTTTCTAAGCCAATTATTAATATAAAATCCACAGGAATCAGCCATTTCCTTTCACATAGTCTCCTACAGGCCAAATCTATTAAGAATCTCCTACATAGCCTTCCCCATTTCCATCTCTAAAATCTTTTTATTGACCCACATTATTTTGATTTGAAACTCAGCTACCTTTCTTACAGAAATTATTTTATCATTCTTCCAAGAAGTCCTTTATTCTTTCTGTAACTCTTTACCAAAGCTCAAATTTCCTCTAATTTTGCAAAAATAGTCCCTATCTATGCCTCATAATCAAATGCTAAAAATTTTAGAATTTTAGGCACGTATGTCAACCCTTTGCAACTGGGACTTTGAAACTTGGAAGGTATTTCTGTCCTTCATTAGATCCAAATCTTTCAGAGTACGATAGGGTGGCAGTTCTTCAACTACATGGCTCAAAGCTGGTCTAGCAAGTCTTTCCAACCTCATATGCTCAGGGCACTCCCCATATCTAGTAGATTAGAAACCAAATCTCAAAAGAGACAAAGTCAGTGGTTTGAAAAAGTTCCCACGTAGTTTACGCACATCCCTGATTTAAAAACAAAATTTAAAACAAAAAACAAATAGTTTTTGTTATTTTTAAATAAATTTAGTATTTATTAAAATTATTAAAATTTATTAAAACAAATAAACAACAATTTAAATAAAAAAAACAAAACAAGACTACTTTCAAGATGTGAGGAACAGTTGCCAGTGATGCTGTCAGTGAACGATTATGTAGTCTACACGCAGTAACGAAGAGTAAGATGGAGACCTTTTCTCTGTATGGAAAAAGAAGCCTCATACACACCAGTAAAACAATATAATAAACCGTGTGATCATGACCGAGTCAGTGTGGCGTAGACACAAAGTACAGAGGAATTAGAAGAGTTGGAGTTCCAAGTGTACACTGGAAGAGCTCAAGGTAAAAGAAGGCGGTATCTGGCTGTAAAAACGCAACACAATCAAATGCACAGATGGCAGTCCTTAGCTCACTGGACATTATATGACGTATGGCATTCAATAAAACGTATCACTTCCTCCTCTTTGGAATAAGGTTGTCACTTGTTTCTGGGACATTTTCTGACCTTCCTCTTACCAGAGCTCTGACACTTCTCACTCCACCCGGCTTGGTTTTCACCTTCTCAACCTCTAAATATATGTACACCTCTTGTTTTTTTAGCCAGTTCTCGCTCCTCCTGTTTTCTCATCAAGTTCCACTGTTTTAATGCCCCTTGCCTACAGAGGAATGCAGCCATACGATTAAAAGGGACTAACTGAACAAGTGAAAACAGCCAATGTGTGTAGCAACTGGTGCAATGCAAGGCTAAATAATTCACAGCCTCCTCTGGAGGCGGGAATTGGGTGTGTGCAGTTCCCTAAGGCCTTTCCAAAACAATAAAATCGAATAAATAGAGCAGAGACTGTCAGAAATAATACAGAAAACTCAAGGCAATTCACAGGTCACCAAGCACCTCACGTGTGCAGCACCACAGCAGAACCTAAGTAAAATGCACTAGGAGTAAAAGGATTCACCAGGAGGAAAAAAGATCTCAAGTTCCAATACTAAAGCTGAAGGAAGGAGGACATCCCAGAATCATTACCCTTGGTGCTGGAAAAATATAGAGTTAGAGGTCTGGTCAGACTACAGAAGGGGAGATGTCAACCTGGGAATAAGTGTCAGAATACAGAGTTAACTCTGCAAACATACTCGAATACACTCTATGGCGGTGAAGACATTATCTGGGAGGAAGGAGGACTCTGCTTTTACATACAGGAAGGACATCAAAGGGCAGCTTCGCTGGTGCCTGGCAACATACAGAGGATTACACTGCAGATTAGAAGTCAATAGGAGAGTTCAATTTGGAACTTTTCAGCAAAGAACAGAGAGCCGAGGCCTTGAGAATGAATGAAACTTTTAACATGAGAAATCAAGCAGGAGATTTAAAAAAAAAAAAAACCTACAAAGACCCAGAACCTGGAAGTTGGGGAAGCAGAGGCTGAATAAGTAAACAGAGGTGCCCTAAGAGACAAGGTACGCATAGTTTTTAGATGAGCTCAGATGAGGTCGGTTGTCAAGGAGGGATTTTAGCCCTTTCAAAAGGGGCGAGGATGTGTAGAAGATGAGAACTGTGTCGAGTGCAAAGCCATTTATAAGGGAATAAGTCGGTGAGGAACAGGAAGTGGGAACGGTGCAGAAAAGGAAAGGGAGAAGATGTGCACAGGCTGGGCAGGAGGGAACCAGGTAAGAAATCTGGATGCTACATGAGCCAAGGCTGTAATCAGATCTAGAAATGAGAAAAAAAGGAAGACCTCATCCTTTAATAGCAGGAAGAGAACAGCCCGAATAAAGAAGAGAGATACAGAAAGGAGTTGCTCATATTTGTGTCACCAACTGGTGTAAGAAAAGTTCTCCACACAACACTTCCAAAGTGTTAACCTTTCACTGGCTGACTGGAGTTTTATTGTCCTTTCTCCCCATTTTCTTGGTTTTCACTCACTTACCTGGACAGTTTTGACTCTGAGCTGCTCCCTCTACTGTCCATTGTGGTCCTTGTTTCCACTGGAAAAGTGAATCTGGTTTGATGGCTTGATAACCTGTAAAGTGGGAAATCGTGGAAAACTTGGCACCAAGTATTTAAGCTTGAGGAATCTATGAAAACTGGAGAAACTTTATACATCACTTATATTTCAGTAAAGCAAAATCCTTCTCCTGGGGAAGGGAGATCATATACACTCTAGCACCAAAGAGGAGAATAAGTCTATTCCCTACAGCGTGTTAGCCCAAACCAGGAGATATTTCAGAGATACTACCGATTTTATTGAATGAGAAAGAAAAGGCAACGGATTATGATGCTGTCCTCACCCACTGACACCAGGTTCCTATAGTTTTCCAACATCACGTCCCAGTACAGGTCCTTCTGAGATGGAGCCAGTAAGTGCCACTCCTCCCAGGAGAAGCCGACAGCCACGTCCTCAAATGACAATGATACCTGTAACAACAAATGCCAATGCAATCTAAGGTGGAACGGATGATAAAGGAAAGAGGGACAGGCATACATTCTAATCATTTTCCCACGATAAGTTATGCACACTGAGTACTTCACATACCATAGGACTGTGTGTCTTAGTCCATGCGGGTTCTGGTAACAAAATACCAGAGACTGTAGCTTATAAAAACAGAAATTTATTTCTC
This sequence comes from Nasua narica, assembly GCA_028533885.1. Taxonomy (NCBI): domain Eukaryota; kingdom Metazoa; phylum Chordata; class Mammalia; order Carnivora; family Procyonidae; genus Nasua; species Nasua narica. Next base: position 3,266,510 of record CM052803.1, read on the forward strand.
ACGGTTATGGAAGCTGGGAAGTCCCAGACCAAAGAGCCAGCACGGTCGCATTCTGGTGAGGGCCCCCTTCCTGGCTCAAAGGCCCCCACCTCCTTAGACATCATCTTTGGGGGTTAAGATTCCAACATATGAATTTTGTGGGGACACAAACATTCAGACACCACCACCATGGAATTCTATTAATTAGTTCTTCTTAGCCTAAAAGAGTACTGAGGTAATATTTGAAGAAAAAAATTACAGAGACAAATCGATGTGGAAGACGAATGTTCATTATTTGCTGGAAAACTATCCATATCTACACGTCCATCAAAAGCTGATGGGAGGGTGCCTGGGTGACTCAGTTGGTTAAGTGTCCAACTCCTGATTTCAGCTCTGGTCATGATCTCAGGGTCGTGAGACTGAGCTCTGTGTTCGGCTCCGCACTGGGCACGGAGCTTGCTTAAGATTCTCTCTCCCTTTCCCTCTGACCCTCCCCACCATCTGTGTGCATGTGTGCGCGTGCTCTCTCTTAAAAAACAAAATGGAAAACCTTAAAAAAAAAAAAGCAGTTGAGGATATACTACAGCACCTCCATGCTATATACTGTGCAAACATTAAAATCAATTTGGTAGTGGGGCGCCTGGCTGGCTCAGTCAGTAGAGTATGAGACTTGATCTCGCGCTTATAAGTTCAAGACCCACGTTATGTATAGAGATTACTTAAAAATCTTTAAAAAGGGGCACCTGGGTGGCTCAGTGGTTAAAGCCTCTGCCTTCGGCTCAGGTCATGATCTCAGGGTCCTGGGATCGAGCCCCGTGTCGGGCTCTCTGCTCAGGGGGAGCCTGCTTCCCTCTCTCTCTGCCTACTTGTGATCTCTCTCTCTCTCTCTCTCAAATAAATAAAGAAAATCTTAAAAAAAAAATCTTTAAAAAAATTGGTAGACATAAACCTGTTGATGCCAAAGATTTAAGGCACTCTCTTAAATAAAAGTCAAGTCCCCAAGTTATATATATAATATGATCCCAGATGTGTGAAAAAATCCTAATATATACAATTATGCAGATATAAGTACACATATTTATGCATATAAAAATGTGTATAAATATATACTACCACATGTCAATTATACAAAGAGATTGACTGGAGACCCAAACTATTAACATCTGTTACCTCTTGGGTTCGGGGTTGGGCAGGAAGAAAGCGGATATTCGCTTTTGAGAATACTTAAACACTTCTTTTTGTTTGAATCTTTTACACGTAAGTGTAGCCATGCATCATTTAAGTAATTAAAAATACAGACGCCAGACCAGGAATCATCAACTCTGCCTTCATTCTCTGAACCTGTGGTTAAGAAGGCATAAAGGGAGCTTTGCCACTATCTGTACTCCAAGCTGTTATCAAAGAGTGGAACTTGCAGCCGTCTTCTGCCAAATGGCAGAATTCTTCCTCATGGAGGATCACTCAGAGGTAAAGCTGCCCACTCATTCTATTAAATAATTTAGGCTTTATTCCTGGGTAAAGTGTGGACTGCCAGAAGGTTTTACTGTCCAGGTGCACTGTAACCGTCCCTCAAAACAATGTACTACTTAAAATATAATTATGAGAGGGATGCCTGCGTGGCTCAGTTGGTTGAGCAGCTGCCTTTGGCTCAGGTCACGATCCCAGCATCCTGGGATCGAGTCCTGCATCGGGCTCCTTGCTTGGCAGGGAGCCTGCTCCTCTCTCTCTCTGCCTCTGCTTGCCTCTCTGCCTGCTTGTGTTCTCTCTCTGTTAAATGAATAAATAAAATCTTTAAAAATATATATATAATTATGAGAAATTGTATTAGCCCCTGGCAAGCATGCTTAAGTGTTACCTTAAGAAAAACATGCATTAAAAAAAAAA
>CM052803.1:3275160-3327337 GCA_028533885.1 Nasua narica
GAGATTAAAGGTGAAGAAGTATCTTTGATGGGTCTTCCTTTTCTGTTTTTCTCCAGAGTATGGACCCAGTGAATGGTCATCTTCCCAAGGAAAGGTGGGAGATATAAAAGGCATAGCTAGAAAACTTTAAAAATCTCTTCTTATCTACAAAGAGAAGATAAGATTAATTTCTACCCAAGGGTCACCGTGTACATCATTGCATGAACATATGTAACATGTTCATAACATATTTATAACAATATACAGCACATAGTGAGAGTTATTTTTGCCTTTGTGAGTATCGTGATTTAATACGTAGCAAACTTAATTTCTAAAAGGCATTTCTGAGCATCACGTACTTTTGTATATGAAACACACTGCAGTGTCTACCAAGTGTCTGTAGGAAATGTGTAGGCTTGCTCCAAAGTCTGTTGCTGCTTGTACCCTGGGCGTTGGTTCTTTTGGTTTCTTCTGTCTCATTGAACTTGCTGTGGTTCCTGGTACCCGGCACGGAATTTAATACTTTTAACACATGCTTCCTCTGGAAGACCCACAGCTGCCATGTCTTCCCGCTCTTCCGGTGGAACACACCACTAAACATGCTGCACCGCTTCCCGCTTGACCTCTCCTTCAGAACTAGTAGTTCCTCACCTACTCGTGCCCATATTTTAACTTGAGTATACTTCTGTTGGAACCCTTGTTAAACCAGAATGTCTTGCCGAATGTGAACTCCGTAAAGGAGTGTACTTGCCACTCTGCAAGATGTCAGGACTGTGCCTTATTTCCTTTTTTACTGCAGTGTATAATGGGTAACATTAAATGCCCCTGGGGCACCTGGGTGGCTCAGTTGGTTAAGCGGCTGACTTCGACTCAGGTCATAATCTTGGGGGCCTGGGATCGACACCCGAGTCGGGGCTCCCTGCTCAGCGCGGAGTCCGCTTCTCCCTCTGCCCCTCCCATAGCTCATGCTCTCTTTCTCTCTCAAATAAATAAATAAATAAAATCTTAAAAAAACAAAAGAAATAACATTAAAGGTGCTCCTAAGGTGGGTTGTAGATGGTTTTTAGATAAAGTTTTAACATTTTACATTGGGTGAGTGAGTGAAGAAGTGAATGAAGAATGCGGAAAGGAGGGGTGCCACTCAAGCATCCAACTCTTGATTTCAGCTCAGGTCATGATCTCAGGATTGTGAGATTGAGCCTGTCGGGCTCTGCACTCAGTAGGGAGCCTGCTTGAGATCCTCTCTCTCCCTTTGCCCCTCCACCATTCTCTCTTGCTCAGATAGATAAATCTTAAAAAAAAAGAATGCAGAAAGGATTATTTCAATGGATTTATTAGCACACAAAGTATAAATCAAAACTAGATATAAAGAAGTACTTGTTTATAAATTTCTGTAGTAAACATAATCAGAATAATATCCTGTATATCTTCTATATTTTATTCTATTATATTAACTGCAGATTAAAAAAAGGATTATGTTATTACAGGGCTTGTTGTCATTCAGTGATGTGGCTGTGGATTTCACCTGGGAAGAATGGCAGCTGCTAGATACTGTTCAGAGGAACCTCTACCGGGATGTGATGTTGGAAAATTATAGCAACCTAATGTCATTGGGTAAAGACAACTTTCCTCACCATGAGTCCATTAATTGCCTGGTTTTTTTTCCCCACTAATACAATTTATGGGTGCTCTGATAATTCTTATTGATTTTGGAGTTGTATGGATGATAGAACTTATTTTCTTTATGACCAAACAGTGATGGTACTTACTTTCATTTTCTGAATGAAAAGCTTCTATTTGCTAAGATTTACTCTCTATTCCCTGAAAGAGAATTTTTCATCATAGGCCCTAATACTGCTCAATTCTCTGGGATTACTTCTTGACAGGTTATCAAGCTACTAGGCCAGAAGCAACGGTCCACTTGGAGAAAGAACAAGGAATGCCCGAGAGAGAATTCCCAAGTCAGTGTAGTCCCAGTGAGTATACCAGTACAGTGGGAGTTAGTGTAAGGCAAGCGACAGGTGATCATTGGTGTGTTGGGACCCTTGTTATTTTTAACATTTTTGCTCATAGTCTCTGAATCTTAAGAGTTGACTTAGAGCAAGTGAAAAAAGGTCATCAGTGTGTTTCCTTCTCTCACCATATATGACTCATTTGCTAGCCACCTAGCAGAAGATGTACCTCCTTTTACTACTCTGGGTTAGATCTTGGTCTGTTTCATTTGGTCTTTCTTTTTTGGCTTAGTTGTTCTCTTTTGCAGCTCATTAGACACAACCTGCCTTCCCCACACAACCTGCCTTCCCCACATCTTATCCATATTTGCATAGCTCTTCTGTTATGCTTTCAGATATTCATAGATTGCCTCCAAAGTTTGAGGACACCATGTCTTCAGTTCATTACTTATTATCTATTTCTTTTATTAAATACCTCTCACTTATATTGTGCACCTGCTGTATCATTTTCTCCATTCTCTTTGGATATGGACTTGAGATTCCATCCCTCTCCATTTCATAATGGTAGGATTCACTGAATTTTTTTTTCCCCTAGAAGTAATGTGGCAAGTTTAGGGTTGATATCAGAAAAATACTGAGAAGGATGAATCTCTGGAGGGAAGTAATAAAAATAATGCATTGGGAAAAATATTTTCTCTGAGCAAAAATCTTGTTCCTTTTGTAGAAAGACCCCTTCAATGTTTCTCAAGAGGAATACACTTGAAACAAAAGTCAGATTCAAAATTTCCAAGCAAAAACTGTGCGGAAATGAATTCTGATGAATTAAATGGCCATGGGAAACCATTTTTCCATATTTTATATGAAACCTGCCATACTCAGGCCCAGTACAGTGAACATAATTTCTTTGTGAAGACGTTGAACATGGCGAAAAATCTTAAAAGACATAACAGAATTCACACAGAAGGGAAACCTTATGAATGTAGTGAGTGTCCAAAATCCTTCAGGTATAAGTCAAAGCTCATAATACATCAGAGAACTCATACAGGAGAGAAGCCGTACAGATGCCCTGAATGTCAGAAAGCTTTCAGTACAAAATGTCATCTCACTCTACACCAAAGAACTCATACCGGAGAGAAACCATATGGCTGTATTGAGTGTCCAAAATCTTTCAGAACAAAGTATCATCTCATTCTCCATCACAGGACTCATACGGGAGAGAAACCCTATGAATGCAAAGAGTGTGGAAAAGCTTACAGGGAGAAGACAAAGCTCAGATTGCATTACAGAACGCATACAGGAGAGAAACCTTTTGAGTGTAGCGATTGCGGGAAAGGTTTTATGCAGAAGTCAAACCTCATTATCCACCAAAGAACTCATACAGGAGACAGACCCTATGGATGCAGAGAATGTGAGAAGACCTTCTGTAGTAAGTCTCAGCTTGCTGTTCACCAGCAAACTCATACAGGAGAAAAATCGTATGAATGCAAGGAATGTGGGAAAGCCTTCAATAAAAACTCGCATCTCCTGACACATCAGAGAATTCACAGAGGAGAGAAACCTTATGAATGCAGTGAGTGTGGCAAAGCTTTTGTACACAAATCACAGCTTATTGTACATCAGAGAAATCATACAGGAAGAAAACCTTATGAATGCAAGGAATGTGGGAAAGCCTTCAGTAAAAAGTCACACTTTGTAACACATCAGAGAATCCATACGGGAGAGAAGCCTTATGAATGCTGTGAATGTGGAAAAGCTTTTATAGACAATTCACAGCTTATTGTTCATCGAAGGACTCACACAGGAGAGAAGCCTTATGAATGCAAGGAATGTGGGAAAGCCTTTAATAAAAAGTCATCCCTCATAACACATCAGAGAATTCATACAGGAGAGAAGCCTTACGAATGCAGTGAATGTGGAAAAGCTTTTATAGACAAGTCACATCTCATTGTCCATCAGCGAACTCACACAGGAGAGAAACCCTATGAATGCAGTGAATGTGGAAAAGCTTTCATACGAAAGGCAATGCTCATTGTCCATCAGAGAACACATACAGGAGAGAAACCTTTTGTATGTCTCGAATGCCAAAAAGCCTTTAGCAGTATGGCCATGCTCAGTAGACATCAGTTGATTCATACAGGAGAGAAACCCCATGGATGTAATGAATGTGGAAAAGCTTTCCGGCAAAAAAGCCATCTTATTATCCATCAACGGTGCCATACTGGAGAGAAACCCTACGGATGTGTTCCATGTGGTCAGATCTTCAACCAGAAGTCCCAGCTCATTAGGCATCAGAGACGCCACACAGGAGAGAAACCTTATCAGTGCACTCAGTGTGGAAAAGCCTTTTTTGAGAAATCATACCTCAGCGTCCATCAGAGAGGTCATGCAGGACAGAAACCTTATCAGTGTAATGAGTGTGGGAAAACGTTCTCTGTCAAGTTCTTTCTCACTTCACATGAGGAAATTCATACCGGAAAGAAATCTCAGGTACACAGTGAACACTGGAAAGACTTTAGTGAGATGTCAGATTTCACCGAATACAAGAGAAATCAGACAAGACATGCCCTATGAATGCCGTGAAAGTTAGGATACTTTTGGTCAGTGTCAGTTTCAGAGAATTTATCCAGGAGAGAGATCTTTAAATGCAGTGAATATAAGAAAATTATCTACTATCAGTATAGCCTCATTTCATTGGGGAAAGGCCTATGAATGAGGTGAAAAGTCAAAATCCTTTTTTGACAGGTTTTCACCTGTCATCCCATTATACATCACACAGAAATGAAACCTGCGTGCAATAAATGTTTTCTTCGATGGGTCATCCTCTAATAGTTTTCAGTGAGGAAAACAAAAAGACCTCGCAAATGTGTGAGTCCTGGAATAGCTTCCAAACAAATGAGCTTTCATACCAAAGAAAATAGATGACTAAAGACTTGTGATGAGAAATACCTCTGGCACTGAAGTCTAAACTTCAGGAGAATTAGTGTGGTGTAATGATGCTGGGAGAGGTTGCTCACATATAAACCTTATAACAAAAATTTCATTCTTGTCACATTGCCATTTATTTATAGAAAATATAACATGGAAGTAGGAAGGGCAAATAACTTTGGTATGCCAAAGGACACTTTGTTTCATGTTTGAATATATTGGATAGTCAAAGCAGTAAATTGAGAATGGTCCAAGACGAATGTATTTTCTTTGTGTCTTGGGTATTTTTGTAGTACATGTATAATTTTCAGGTTTCATAAGATCCTGAAAGAAAGTTGTATACCACAGAACTCTTGATTGTAATGTGTAGTATCCATCAAGAAATGCCAACATTGTAAAATTTTTTGTATCATATAAATTGCAAGGAAAGTAATTAGGCCTAAGATTGAGACTTTAAAAAAACCTCTTTACTGGTATACATAAGTGTATCTGGTAATAATTTTAGCCCTTTGGAATAATAAATTTTTTAAGCAAATTGTCTTCCGGTTGTCACTCAGAAAAAATAAATCCATTAAAAAGAATGAGATTTGGGGTGCCTGACTGGCTCAGTCAGTGGAACGTGTGACTTAAAAAAAATATTTATTTGAGAGAGAGAGAGAGAGAGAGAGCATGAGCAGGGGGGAGACACAGAGAGGGAGATTCAGGCTCCCCACTAAACAGGGAGCCCAATGTGGGGCTCGATCCCAGGACTCCCCTGAGCTGAAGGTAGATGCTTAACCAACTGAGCCACCCAGGTGCCCTGAGCATGTGACTCTTGATCTTGGGGTTGTGAGTGTGAGCCCCACATTGGGTGTAGAGATTACTTTAAGATCTCTTTAAAATACTGAGATTTAAGAGTGATGAGTAATCACAAGTCTTCTGTCCCTGAGCTCTGAAAACTGAAGCAGCTGCTATTGTCAAAGAAATGAAAACCTTTGGTGGTGGTATTGCTCGAATGGGGAATGTGGCTTTGACTTATGGTCAGATGTGCTTTCCACTGCTTTCTCTCAAATAACCTAGTTTTTCAGCTTCCTAGGGTTGCCATAACAAACTACTATAAACTGAATGGCTCAATACAACAAATTTATTGTCTGGTCTGGAGGCTAGTCTAAAATCAAGTTGTCATTGGGGCCATACTCCCTATAAAACCTGTTGGGGGATCCCTCCTTGCCTCTTTCTAGCTTCTGGTGATTTGCTGGCAATTTCTGTCATTCCTTAGCTTGCAGCTGCATACCTCCAGTCTCTGTGATGATGGCTTTTCCCCAGCGTGCCTCTGTGTCTCCTCCACATGGCCCCTTTATAAGTACACCACGCACTGGAGTACAGGCGCACTCTACTGCTGTAGGACTTCATCTTAAACTAACTCCGTCAGCAAACACTCTATTTCCGAATACAGCCATATTCTGAGGTACTGGAGGTTAGGTCAGCATACCTTTTTTTGGAGGGAGGGAGAGAATTCATAACACCTAGTGATTTGGATGTAAACCGATATAGATGGCCTCGGTTTCAGATCCAATTCATTTATTTAGGCAGGTGTTCACATTCACCCAGCCTCCACAGTGGAGACTGAGGAGGAGTAGTCCACATTGACGCCTCTCTGAGACACACCATGCATCCTATACCAATGGCGCTTGCTGCTGTGACGGCAGATACATGTGGGAATGTCTTGTACTACCAACAGGCTAATCCAAACAGAAAAAAGAAGTGAGCACATCTATGTTTATGAGGAACCTTAATCTGAAATTGCCAGAGGAGTTTTAACTGAATTTTTTGCACTCAAAAATGCCTTTAATCTTATCTTTTACCAGATGTGGGTGTTACGTATGTGTTATCTGCTCACCCTGAAATTCTTGGAATTTCTGGTATTTTTTATTTTCTCTCTTCCTAATTGGCTAATTCTTTCCTGAACTCCTCTCTTTATGGAAATTCCTCGTCACCTGCAGAAAATGGCAACCAAGGCAAACAACTAATACTTTGTTTTCCATCCTCTTCACTCAAAGCCCACAGGTTGATTTAGAATCATTTGCCACCCACGTTGTCAAAGGTGACAGTTTTACAAAATGTCCTATCACTACATAAGATGGGCCGCCATCTTTTCAGCTCCTCGTAACAGTTCACCTCCTTCCTGGCTTCAAACTGCTCAACCAACCAAGCCACCCAGGTGCCCCCAGTGCACTCATTTTATATTTTTGTGGTGGTACCTCACTTTTACGTACCAGTTCTGTATCAGTCAATATAGGCTTAGTAAAGCCTTGCTATCAACAACCTATCCATTGTGGTGGTTTACAGAAGTATAGTATTTTCAGTTCAGGCCACACAATGACTACAGGTTGGCTCCATGTCTTCTCCATAGCCCAGACTGAAGGAGCAGTGTTCATTTGAAATCCTGTTTGTCTGAGTGCAAAGGAAAAAGAGAACAGGGCAATTTGCAGGCTCTTAAAGACTGACGGTGATACATTCTACTTCCCCCTCCGAATTCATTTCTTGAAAAAGTCACATGGCCAAGCCTTTAAGAAAGGGCTATGTAATCCTTTGGTAAAGCAGCAGAGCAACTACTAACTATAATATTAATTAAAATATATATTAATAAAAGTTAATTCACGCTATCTTCACATTACTGTCACTACAAGGTAATTATTGTCAAAGTGTAGTAAACTTCAATGAAGATAATAGGCAAAAATAATCCTACCATGTTTTAAAAATTACATAGACTCGAACTACAGGACAACGGCAGCATGTAAATCTCAAGAAGTATCCTGTATTTTTTTTTTAAGAAGTATCCTGTATTAAAGTGTTCTAAAGGGCTTCCTATTTTCCTAAAGAAGTATAAAGTTACTAACTTTGAGTGTTGTTAAGAATGCATGTTATGGTTAAGGATGTACATTTAAAGTCATCATTAAGGAAAATAATAGGTAAATAAATAAATAAAGTAATCATTAAGGGAATAGGAGCAGGGTGTATATCTTCCAAACTAGTCAAAGACAAAAGTAAAGAGCAAAAATAGAATGATTAAAAATCAAAAATTATCACGAACCCAAAAGAAGGCTAAAAAGTAGAGTATAAAGAAAGAGAATAAGCTGCCCAAATAGAAAGAGGTAGGATCAAACAAAAATTTGTTAGTAAGTTAAATGAAAATGAATTAAATGCTCTGGTTTATATACAGTTTGTCAGACTTGGTAAATAAAATTAAGATACTATTTTTTTTAATGAAATAACCACATAAAACATATGGAGTGGATTTTCTTTTATGAAAAGGCATCTCATGCAAATACTAAACATGACAAAACTAGTACAACTAAATATCAGAAAAAATAATCTCTAAGGGGATAGTCACTAATCATGGGAAGAAATGCTAAATTTATACATTAGACAGGGACTCGAATTATCTAAAGTAAAAATGTAAAATTTACAATCATAGAAGCAAATTTACAATCATAGAGGGGGATTTTAATCTCTTTCTATCAGTCAGTATATTACAGAATAAGACTGATAAAATGTTTATAAAGGTAAGTTTTGAACATAATAAAAATCAGTATAATGGAGGTATTGTATATACAACATCCTCAAAATTCACAGAATTTTCAAGTACTTCTTTTTAAAGTTTACCACGTTTGCCATGTTCTGGGCTTTATTATAAAGCAAATTTCAACAAACTTCGAAGGACTAAATAAGGTACAATCATGTTCTGTTAAGCTCACATACACTTAGAAGTCAATGACAAATATTAGTTAGAAATCTGTAATTTTGTGGGCACCTGGGTGGCTCAGTGGGTTAAAGCCTCTGCCTTTGGCTCAGGTCATGATCTCAGGGTCCTGGGATAGAGCCCCACATCGGGCTCTCTGCTCAGAGGGGAGCCTGCTTCCCTCTCTCTCTGCCTGCCTCTCTGCCTGCTTGTGATCTCTCTGTGTCAAATAAATAAACAAGTTAATTAATTAAAAAAAAGAAATCTGTAATTTTGGAAATTAGGAAAAATTTCTAACTATTCCAAGAATCAAAGAAGAAATAGTTTTTCAACTTTGCATTCTAATCATTTTTAAGTATAAAAAGGATGAAAATCTAAATAAAAATGGTCCCTATGTACCTACAAAATAGATTCAACAAATTCACCGTTTTGTTACATACCTATTTTCCATTTAGTTATCTACCTATTTATCTTTTCAGAATCATCTGAAATTAAAGATACCATGACACCTTACTTCTATATTATCTGCATCCCCTGCATAATCATGATCATTACCAAACCTAAGAAATTAAATAGTGGAAATTAAAACACTGGGGGGTTCCTAAGTGATAAGATAAAAGTGTACACCATGGGCGGCTGGGTGGCTCAGTCCTTAACCGTCTCCCTTTGGCTCAGGTCATTAACTCAGGGTCCTGGGATCGAGCACCTGACCTCCCCTGCAGGAAGCCTGCCTCTTCCACTCCTCCCTAGTCCCGCTCGCTCTCACTATCTCTGACACTATCTCGGTCTTTCTCTCTCATATAAATAAAATCTAAAAAAAAAAAAAAGTGTACACCAGGACATTTTGCTAAGGGCAGACAACAGGTCACATTAACATGACTAGTCCGGTTTGAGCCTGGGTCTCCACTTTGTCGTTGGGCTATCACAAAAATCCTCTTCCGTCGCGTGAAAAGGAACTCAAAAGTAAAGGTCTTTATGTTACATCTCCAACCCACAGATGGTTTAGAGGCGTTAAGGTGAAGCATACTTTTGTTTGTTTTTGATGATAAAACATTTGCTTTCTGATTTCCCAGGATGTTTAACAGATTGGAGTTTGGAGTAGGGCTGGTTGGTTTGATCTGCGGAGCCCACCAAATGCTTCCAGAAATGCAGTAGCTCTCTGCCGCATTTTTTCTGGGTTTAGGATTGGCAAGTGTGTTGTGTCCGCCCTCCGCCCCCCCCACCCCCCCCCCTCCCCCGGCTGCTGAGCTCTGGCTCCCTTTCTCCCTGCCACCATCCGTCCCTCTTCCTCACCGTCAGGCATGCACGGCTGGCTTCCCGGTTCTACTGGCCCCGATGCCTCCTCCTCCAAATACCCCAGAGTTACTTCTCTTCAATGCACGTGTCTGCTGTGCCCCGTGCAGAGCGCGATGCCCTTCATCAGAGGTCTTCCGGGATTCTGCGGTCTGATTCAAGAGCAACCAGCTCTCTTCGCTGGTCGGGAAGGCACGGCTGTCGGACGCGCCATTGAGCATGCGTACCGGCGCCCGGAGGCGCGGTGGTCAGACGCGCTACTGAGCATGCGTAGCGGTCCCGGTGTGCTGCAGAGGCGTGAGCGGGAAAACCCCTCATGAGGAAGCAAGACCGAGAGCGGGAGAAGCCGACGGAGGCTTCTGCCCGGCACATTATTTCAAGAAAACCGCTCCCATTGTGAAGCCCATCAGCGTGGGCGGCCGTATGACTCGCCACGTATCCACGGGGCCGAATTCGAGTCTTTGGAAGGATGCGGCCCTTTACCTCCACCTGCCCAGGAGTGAGCGAGCGAAGTGGTCAGCGCTGGGTGGGACCGGAAGCGGAAGTGGTGCGTGCCGTTCTTTTAAACCTCCCATGGCGCGCTGAGGAGCCTGCAGTTGTGCCCTTAGGGGTGCGGCGCCTAGCGAGTGCTCGGGGAGGGTGGCGGGGTCCCCAACTGATGAGGGCAGCCTGGGGGCGTCTGGCGTTTGATGGTGTGCTGGAGGATCTGTGATGACTGGAGAGGTGGCTTGGGTGTGACAGCAGGTGTCCCGGGAGTGGGTCAGCGAGGGCTAGGGATTCCTCCTTGGGGACTCTGGTGGTCACCAGTGCTTGGTTGGCTGCGTGAATCCGACAACCTAAATGTGGTGGGTCCCTGAATGGGGTGATTTGCTTCAGGATGAGGTAGCAGCGTGTGGGCAGCCTCGTTTGTGTTTGTGATTGAGTAGCTTGCTGGGGTTGTGCACGGGTCTGAGAAGTGTGGTGAATTGGGGGAGGTCTTGATGGGCAGGGGGTTTTCAGTAATTTGACTCCCACCGCCTCGAAAAATGGGAAGAGGCTTTCTGGGGGTATGATTCTCATAGCTGACACACAATTTGGTCCATCATACCGAATCACCTACGCAAGGCCTGTTTCAATTCTCCTTTGACCCCCAACTCATACTCTCTTCTTATTCGTTCTATGAAAAATGAAAATACTTTGAAGAGGACATGAGCAGAGAGAGGGGCAGAAGGAGAGGGAGAAGCAGACTACCTGCTGAGCAGGGAGCCCTATGTGGGGCTTGATCCCAGGACCCTGAGATCATGACCGGAGCCAAAGTCCAGTAACAATAACTAGGGAAGTTATCAACCATAAATATGTCTAGGATGTATTATGAATATTAAGAACATCTCAGCCTTGGACGCTGTATTTCTAGAACCTTAAGGTGTTTTAACCAACCACTTAAGGTGTTAAACTCAATGTGATTTTGTTCCCAGAAGCCTGATTAGAGTCAACAGAAGGCCCATCCTGGAGTTCTATGTGAGGGTAGGTCCTCTGCAATAAAAGCAGAGATTCAGGGCCTATGGTTGATATACCTTCTAAAGTAAATATTCCCCTTAAGTCCACAGGTCTCATTCTCATCAGAAAGATTCCATGATGTGAGGAGGTAGAGGTTCCTGAACAAGCAGCGTCTTGTTGCTAATGGTTCTCTTGACCAGAGAACTCTTACAAAGATTCAGAGAAGAGCTGGAAAAGTCATTTGTGAAGAAGTTGGAGTCACTGGCCATTTTCCAAGAGCAGCTGAAAATGACCAAATCCCAGGTGAGCTGTCTTTCCAAAGGATTTGAGGACATTTCTGGAATATACGTAATTAAGAGCAATACTACAAAAGTGATAAAAGTCAGGTGGGAAAAAGGCATAGAAAGAAGATTAAGACACAGCCAGGTGGAATATGGGTGCATATACAGGTGGTGGGTCATTCAAACTGCTTAACGTCATAACATCGCTTTGTAAACCATGAGGTTCAAAGTGGAGTTGCTAATTTTCCCCTGGTGCCAATGGCAGCCATCATTAAAAGAGAAACAGGCATTTTTGTGAAGTACATTTTTTAAAAATACATTTTCCATTAAGACAGTTCCTCACAGTCAGTAAATGCTTTCTGGCACTTGGGCACAAGGTCTTCATCAAAAACCAAAAGAGTTGCCCCAAATCAGTATCCACAGTCCCTCCTCCCTTTCTTATTTGAACCCACTCCAGTTGCTTTTAATCTCCTCCTTCCTCCAAAAGTGATTTTTGTCGGGATCACCAATGACTTTATGTTGTTAAATCCCACGCTCAGTTTTCATTTGACCTTTCAGCAATATCTGGCATTGTTGGTACTTCTTCCTTAAAATACTCTTGTCATTTGGTGTTCAGAATGCCATGCTCTCTGGATTTTCTGCCTTATTGACCACTTGCAGGGTTCAGCTTCTTTTTGTAATTTGTCTTGTCTCCCATCCTTTTCTTTTAATCCCCAGAGTGTCTCAGGGCTAATTCCTGGCATCTTTTGTAATTTGTACTCACTCCTTAGTGTTCTCATCCGGTGTCACAGTTTAAGGAGCGATCGTATGGTGATAGCTTCCTCTTTATATCTCTAGCCTGCACTTCTCCCCTAAGCATCACTTCCTATATCGCACTGACTCCCTGACATCTCTAAGGTACACATCTCACCAGGTATGTCCAGCCAGTCACTTCCCAAACCAAGCTCATAATCTCACCTGAAACCTGTCCTTCCATAGTTTCCCTCTCTGTTAATAGCGTCTCCTAACTTCTGAAATGAGGGGTCAGAAAACTTCTCTAAAGGGCAAGATGATTAATCTTTGTAGGCCAGATAGTGTTTGTTGCAACTCCGTGATTCTGCCACACAGCAAAACAGCAGCCGTAGACAATGTAGACGCCAATGGGCATGTCTCCACTTCTCGTGCTTTTATCAATCTCTGTGTTTCCCATCATCCGAGGGCAAATCCTGTTGGTTCTGTTTACAAAGTAGACTTCAGACCTTCTCCGGATTGCTTTCTTGCTTTGGCCCTTAGTATTTTCTTATAAATTTTAGAATCAGCCTGTCAGTTTCCACAAAGCACCTCCTAGGATATTGGTTTTATCCAGTTGCTTGGCTGTATCAATTTGGGGGATAATAAACATTTTTATACTGTGGAATTTTCTCTTTTTTAAGATTTTAAAAATTTGTTTATTTAGAAAGAAGGCGTGAGGGAGAGAGAGTGAGCACGTGAGCACAAGTGGGGAGAGGAGCAGAGCCCAACACAGGCCTTGACCCCGTGATCCATGAGATCATGACCTGAGCCAAAACTAAGAGTCAGACACTCAACCAATTGTACCACCCAGGTGCCTCTATATCATGGAATTTTCTAATCCAGGAACATGCAGGGCTCGATCCTAGGACCCTGAGATCATGACGAGAGCCGAAGGCAGATGCTTAACAACTGAGCTACCTACCCAGGAATCCCAGGTATTTTCTTGGATTCTTTCATGTATTCTTTAATGTGTTTCAGTAGAGTTTTGTGGTTTTCGGTATTGAGGTCTTGCAAATTTTTTCAAGAATTATTTCAAGGCATTTGCTATTTTGATGTTATTATGAATGGTATTATTTAATTTCATTTTCTAGTAGTTGGCTGCTAGTATATTAAAATACAGTTGATTGGGGCACCTGGGTGGCTCAGTCAGTTGAGCTTCTGACTCTTGGATTTGGGTCAGGTCATGATCTCGGGGTTGTGGGATCAAGCCCTGTGTCAGGCTCCCCTCTCAGCAGGGAGTCTGCTTCTCTCCCTTTCCTTCTGCCTCTTCCGCTGCTCTCTCTCTCTCCCCCTCTCTAAAGTAAATAAATAAATATTTTTTTTTAGATTTTATTTATTTATTTGACAGAGATACAGCGAGAGAGGGAACACAAGCAGGGGGAGTAGGAGAGGAAGAAGCAGGCTTCCCGCTGAGCAGGGAGCCCGATGCGGGGCTCAATCCCAGGACCTTGGGATCACAACCCAAGCCACAGGCAGATGCTTAACAACTGAGCCACCCAGCCTCCCCAAGTAAATAAATCTTTTTTAAGAATTGAAATATAAAAAAACCCAAAAACAAACAAACAAACAAAAAAAAAGAATTGAAATACAGTTGATTTATCAATACTGATCCTATGGCCAGTGACATTGATTAATTCATTTATGAATTCTAATAATTTATAATTCTTATGGATTTTCTACATTCAAAATCATGTCCTAAATTTCTTCCTTTCAAATATTTTTGCCTCTTATTTCTTTTTCTTGCCCAATTGCATTGTTTAGGATCTTCAATACCATTTGAATAGAAATGGTGATAGGCATCCTTGTCTCACTGTCTCAGTGCAGAAACCTTTAATAACTCACTATTGAGTATATTGTTTGCTTTAGGTTTTATATTATTAGATTTTTTTATTATTAGGTTTTATACTATTTTTCAGATTCGGCAGATTACTTACATTCCTAATTTGCGAAGAGTTTTCATCCTTATATAGTGTTAAATTTTATTATATACTTTTTTTCTAGTCTTTTCCTGACTTGTTTTGTTATAAAAAGTCTCAGATATACGGAAAAGTCGAAAAATTTTGCAGTGAACGCTTGTATACCAACCAACTAGATTCTGTAATTAACATTTCACTGTACTTGCTTTATCACCTATGTGATACTATGATTCATAGGAAATATACATTTGGTCATTCAGACAACCAAAATACACTTCTCATCTACATTTGGTCTTATTCACAGTTCCTGGCTCACAGCTCCCAAAATCCTTGGAATTTTCTAAATGTTTAGAGTGATAACAAGTATCTTTTGTGATGTGAACAATGACTTTCGGAAGCATTCAAGGATGAGGGCTGGTTGCCAGGAGAACCAACCATGTGATTAGAGGGTTGGAACTTGCAGTCACACCGCCTGACCTAAGGGAATGGGAAAAGGGCAAGAGGTTGAATCAGTTGTCTGTGGCCAATGATTTAATCAGTCGTGCTTGTGCAGTGAAGCCTCCATAAAAACCCATAAGGACAGTGTTCAGACAGCTTCCAGTTTGGTGAACAAGTGGAGATTAGGGAGATGGTGCACCTGGAGAGTGCATGGAAGCCCCCGCCCTTTCCCCATACCTGGCCCTACACATCTCTTCCATCTGGCTGTTTCTGTGTTCTATCCTTTTATGGTAAACTGGTAATCTAGAAAGTAAAATGTTTCTCTGAGTTCTTTGAGCTGCTCTAACAAATTAATTGAACCTGAGGAGGGAATTGTGGGAACCTCTGATTGATAGCCAGTTAATCAGAAGTATGGGTGACAATCTGGACTTTTGACTGGCATCTGTGGGACTGAACCCTTAAATGGTGGAATCTGATGCTATCTGCAGGTAGATAATGTCAGAATTGAGCTGAATTGTAGGACACTGAGCTGGTGTCCCGAGAATTGCTTATTTTTGTTATGAGAAAACCATCACCCTGCAGTGTTGGATATTGAATCTCAGGATATCAAAAGAACCTGCCTCTCCATTTAGGCAAACCTTTCTCCCTTGTTTTTTGATGTATTTCAAAGTGAATTGCAAACATTAGCAAACCTCTCCCTAAATACTCGGTATGTATATCATTAACTTAGGGTTTAAAATTTATTTATAGTACTTTTATTTATTTTGATGTAAAATTTATATACAATGAAATACACAAATCCTAATATACCATTTAGTAGTTTTGACATATGTATGCTCACCTGTGTTACATTCACTGACATGATGATATGATTTTTATTCTTGATTCTGTCGATCTGGTGAGTTACATTAGTTGATTTTTGAATGGCAGGATATGTTTAATGAGTTTTAAACCACAAAGGTAAAACTAGATTCACTAATCCTTGGATATATAATGTATTGTGAAAATGATCATAATAAATTCATAGGCATTTTTTCCATATCACTGAGTGAAAAATCACTTGAAACAAGAATATGCAGTTACAGGTAACACTGTCATTTAATGATGTGGTTGTGGACTTCATATCAGAAGAGTGGCAGCCACCGTATGCTGTTCAGAAGAATCCTATACTGGGATGTAATGTTGGAAAATATTAGCAACCTCGTGTCTGTGAGTAAGGACCCTTGGTGAATCCCCAGCCTATTGCCATTCCTTTCTTAATTTATAAGTTTTCTGAAATGTTTAACATCTTTGAACTTAGGATTTATAGATGGTAGAACCTTTGTGTCTGTCTGAACTTGGAGAGAAGATCTTGCTCTCACATCCCAAATGAAAGTTTTTCACTTTGCTGAAGTGCTAACTCTGAAACAGTCCCTTCCTATTTCTTCAGAGGTTCCAAAGACCAAGCTCCTGATGCCATGTTTATCCATATTCAGATTGTTAGGCTTCCAGGCTTGCAGCAATCCTCCATCTGGGAATCATGGGTTGTGGAGGGAAAAATCAGCAGTAAGGGCCGTCTAGGTGAGTGGATAAAAGGCAGGCCCATGAGTGAAAGCCTAAGGAGCTAGAACCTTTGATTCATTGTTTTAAGAACACTACTTAAAAAATCCTTCAACTCTTGAGGCACCTGGCTGGCTCAGTCAATAGAGCATGCGGCTCTTGATCTTGGGGTCATGAATTTAAGCCCCACTTTGGGGGAAGAGAGTACTAAAAAATAAATTAATTTAAAAAAAGGAGATAGGCCCTTTATGTCTTTGCACTCTGTGTTAGATCTGGAACTTAACTAGGACTGGCTTCCTTGGTTATTCTTTTTGTAGCATCTTTACTCTTCATCACCAGCACTGCTCACATTGCCTTCCTCCTTCTCAGCATCTCAGCTATGGTCAGAATTAACTTCCAGATCCACATGGATTTTTCCCTTAACCGTGACTTTTATGTCCCTCCTCTTCCCTTCTATTTTCTATTCTCCTTCTAGTGGATGCCTCTAACTTCCTTCTGTTTCCAGAACACCATTTCTTTCCTTGATCCCTTGATCCTTGTTATGAGACTTGGCCCCTTCCAGTACCTAATCATATACACATTCGTTGGTCTCCTTCCTGGAAGACACCTGGCAAGTTGATGATGGTATAGATTGGCTCCAGGAAAACTCTGACAGGCTGGATCCCATGGAGAGGCACCAGAAGTGTGATGTATTCAGCAAAATGTTTCACCTGAGGAAAGACTTTGATCAATTTGATTAAAATGGAAAAACTTGGAAACATAATTCAGATTTACTTTTCCAGAACAGAAATTATATAAGTAAAAAAACTGAAAAGTTATTTTTCCACACTATGCACAAAAACGCTGATTCTGGAATTGATATGAATATGACTGTGGAGAAGCTGTCAGTAAGACATTGTGCCAGAATATGAGTCGTATAGAAACGAGATTTTATAAATATCGTGAATGTCAAAGATCTTTTAACTATATGTCACAACTCCTTCTACACCAAAAAGTCACATAGGAGAGAATCCCTATGGATGTAGTGAATGCAGAAAATTTTTCTCACAGAAATCGCAGTTCATGGTACACCAGAGAATTCACATGGGAGAGAAAATACGTGAATGCGATGAGCGTCTGAAAGCTTTTATTCTGAAGAAAGAGCTTATTTTACATTGAAGAATTCACACAGGAGAGAAGCCTTATGAGTGCAGAGAATGTCCAAAGGCTTTTAGTAGTAAGTCTCAGGTCACTCTATACCAGAAGTGTCACACAGGAAAGAAACCCTGTGAATGCAGTGAGTGTGGGAAAGCCTCCCCTAACAAATCTAGTCTGATTTTGCGTCAGAGAACTCACACCAGAGAGAAACCCTATGAATGTAATGAATGTCAGAAAACCTTCATTAGTAAGCCACATCTCATTAAGTGTGAGAGAATTCATACAGGTGAGAGACCTTATGATGTAATGAATGTGGAAGAACTTTCTCTCTTAAGTTTAGTCTCACTTTACATCGTAAAACGCATGTAGGAGAAAAGCCCAATGAATGCAGTCCGTGTCAAAAGCTTTCATCCATAGGTCACAGCTCCTTGAACACCAAAGAACTCACACTGGAGAAAAACCCTTTTCATGTAAAGAATGTCCGAAGGCTTTCATCCAGAAGTCAGAGCTCGCTCTACAATAGAGAATTCATACTGGGGAGAAACCTTATAAATGTAGTCGATATGAGAAAGCTTTCGTGCGGCAGTCAGAATGCGTTTTACATCAGACAGTTCATACTAGGGGGAAGCCTTTCTAATGTGGTGAATTGGAAAGGCTTCAGCACCAAATCACCACTCATAATACACCAGAGAACACACAAGGAGAGAAACCCTACGGAGAGAGTGGATTGTGGGAAGTTTTCCCACAGGACTCACAATTCCCTGTACGTTAAAGAACCCATACAGGAGAGAAACCATATGAATGCGTGACTGACAGAAAGCCTTTAGCCGGAAGTCCCCACTCATCATACACCATACAGGAGAAAAGCCGTATGTATGTAGTAAATGTGGGAAACTGGGGCACCTGAGTGGCTCAGTTGTTAAGTGTCTGCCTTCGGCTGAGGTCATGATCTCAGGGTCCTGGGATTGAACTCCCTCCTCAGCGGGAAGCCTGCTTCTTCCTCTTCTACTCTCCCTGCTTATATTCTCTCTCTCACTGTCTCTTTCTCTCTATCAAATAAATAAATAAAATTGTATTTATTTATTTATTATCCTTAGGATAAATATTTCCTTAGGATGAATTTGTAAAATAATATTATGGATCAAAGGCTTACTTTTTTCTTTCTTCCTTTTTTTTTTCCTATCAATTTTTGTTTTCTGTTTTCTGATACCAACAGGCACTTAGGAGCGGCACAATTTCCTAACTTCTTCTAACACTTGATATGATAATGAGAAACACCTTTGCCTATAAGATAGGCAGAAAATGGCAAAGGGGGTCTCATTTTTAATCTGAGTATCTTTTGGTACCAGTAAGGAAATAAAATCTTAAAAAAAAAAATGAGAAAACTTTCTCCTGGAAGCCTTGTCTAAGTGACATCAGAGAACACATACAGGAGAGAGACCCTACAATGCAGTGAATGTGTGAAATCTTTTGGTGTCAAGTCACACCTCAGTAGACACCCAAGATGTCATATAGTATAGAAATCAGATGGATAAGGTGGGTATGGTGAAAATGAAAAAGCTTATAAGGAGGTCATTCCAACATGAGGTAGCAGGCGTATGGGAGACAGATCTTATGGTGACTAAAGAGAAGCTTCCACTCAGATATTTAATTTCACTGAGAATTAAAATGATAAATCTAGTGCCGTAGATAAATATGACAAAAATCTTCAGTAATAACTTGCAGCTCAATCATTCATCAGGAGAAGGCATACGCAAGAGAAACTGAATTCAGCAAATGTGCAAAAGTTTTCACACAGAAACCCACAGGGGAAAGAAACTGTACACAGGGGAGGAATGTAGCAGCATTTTCATCGAGAAACAAATTTTGGATGTATCAAAGAGTTTACGCCAGAGTGAATCATAGAAGAGTAATAAATGTGAGAAAAATATTTTATTGAAAATCAGAAGCATGTGATATTAGAGAATTTGTGCTAAGGAGTAACACTGATTGCCATAAAATGCAAGAATAGTTACAAAGAACTTAAAAAAAAATTTTTTTAGAGAGAGAGTGAGAGAAGGTAAGTGATTGGGGGGAGGGGCAGAGGAAGAGGGAAAGGGAATCCTAGGTGGGTTCCAAATGGTATAAAAAGGAGCATCTGCCTGGCTCAGTAGGAAGAGCATGCACATGTAACTCTTGATCTTGGGGTCTTGAGTTCAAGCCCCACCTTGGGCAAGTAGAGATTACTTGAAAAAAGTAAATAAATAAATGGTATAAACAAGTTTCTTAGAGATACGTATGTAGTAAAACTGTAGAGAATAATAGGGGAATACTAAACACAGAATTTTAGGTAGTAGTTACTTGTTGGTGTGAAAGGGGAATTTGATCAGAAAAGGCAAAGAAAAGGCTTTCACAGCGTCGGTAGTATTACCTCTCCAAAGCCTAGTGGTGATGGGAGTCCTCACTAATTTTTTTTCTATCTTACATACATATCATATGTATGAAATACTGTAATTTCAGAAAGTACTATTATATGTGAATAAACATCAACATCACTTTCCTTTGTTTTGACTGTGATACCTAATTGACAAAAAGTGTCTAACCCAAGTACTTGGTACTCAGTACTTACTATATGAACAATAACATTTCAGAGTGTCTTTCCATTGTTTTTATCACTGTAGGAATTTCATTAAGTGTCTGACAATATAGTCAGAACACTCTTATATTAGCCAAGTACTTCAGAGGGATTGCATAGCGAGATTTTGGAACAGTAAGAAATAATTTGGCTTCATTTTTGCCTCACTGCAAATTTCTGCATGACAAATCATTTGAAACCAGGCTTTTGTTTTAAAGCAGTAGGTATGGAGCCTGGATGGCTCAGTCCTTAAGCGTCTGTCTTCGGCTCAGGTTATGAGCCCAGGGTCCTGGGATGGAGCCCTGCATCGGGCTCCCTGCTTAGCAGGAAGCCTTCTTCTCCCTTTCCTATTCCCCCTTCTTATGTTCCCTCTCTTGCTATCTCTCTCTCTCTCTCTCTGTCAAATAAACAAATAAAATCTTAAAAAAAATATTTTATTTATTTATTTGACAGAGAGAGAGAGAGAGAGATCACAAGTAGGCAGAGAGGCAGGCAGAGAGAGAGAGGGAAGCAGACTCCCCGCTAAGCAGAGAGCCCAATGTAGGGCTCAATCCCAGGACCCTGAGATCATGACCTGAGCCGAAGGCAGAGGCTTTAACCCACTGAGCCACCCAGGAGCCCCAATAAATAAAATCTTAAATAATAATAATAATAAAAAAACAGGAGGTACGCAGTACCTGGGTGGCTCAGTCGGTTAAGTGTCTGCCTTAGGCTCAGGTCATGATCCCGGGGTCCAGGAATCAGGTCTTATCTTCCTCTGATTTATTTCACTTAGCATAATGCCTTCAAGATCCATCCATGTTGTCACAAATGGCAAGATTCCCTCATTTTGTATGGCTAAATAACAGATTACATAGTTTGCTCATCTGTATTTTTAACTACTTCCCTGGCTGGTTCTCTTGTGACCATAGTGGAGATCAACGTTATGGCAATACCATCACAGACAGCATTTGGGGGAGACAGGGAGGTGAGGCCGGGCTTATGAGGACAAACAGTGTAAACCATCTATAACCGATTTTCTGCAGTCTAGTCAGTGAGGGGTGAGGTGAGGGCCAGTCTGGAATAGACGTTCCGATGGATAAAGATATCCTGGGTTTCTTGGAAGGTTGTTTGTTCAGGGAGCCCCAAAAAACTTACTCTCGAGAAGCTGATAGGAAAGTAAGCAAGTTCTGAGCCTCTCCCAGTGGGCATGAAGAAGTGAGGTTCAGCAAAACTTGCGCTTCCTTTATTGTCTTTGCTCCAAGCAGCCACTAGGTGGGAGTTGTGTCCTAACTCGGGTTTTCATTAGCTCTTGAACAAATAAAGCAACACAAGTAGCATCAACCCCAGTCAAACCTGAGTTTGGTTTGCTTTTGCTGGCCTTTGGTACCTCAGATTTCTCTCTTCGAATAAGTCCAGTTTTAGGTAACGTAGCTCTGATATGAATGGGATGCTCTACTTCAGGCTGCCTGGATTCCAGAAGCCAACGGGCTTCTTTAGCGTAAAGGGGAATGGACACGAGAGGAATTGATTTCTTTTTTTAAATAACCTTATTGTGAAGGATACCAAAAGTGCAGAAAAGTGAATAAAACAAATGTATGTCTTGTCCCATTCTCATAAAACAAACACCTATGTGCCCCCACATAAGTCAAGATCTAAAAACTTAATAAGGAACCCCACAAGCCTGTCAGCCAACATTGTATACTTTTCAGATCAAACCTGCTCTCTCCTCCTAGCTATGATCACCCCCTTGGCTTTTATGTGATAAATTCCTTGCTTTTTAATTTTTTTAAAAGATTTTATATATCTGAAAGCGCGACTTAGCACAAGTGGGTGGAGGTACAGAGGGAGAGGTACAAGCAAACTCCCTGGGCCCAACATGGGGCTCAATCCCAGGACCCCAAGATCATCACCCAAGCCAAAGTCAACCACTTAACCAGCTGAGCCACCCAGGCACCCAAATCCCTTGCCTTTTAAAATTAAACCTAAGTATGTATACCTAAGTAGTATACTTTAACCGTCTTTTGGAAAACTACATAAACGGAATATAACAAACCTATTCTGATATATGTGGCTTTTTCACTTAACATGATGCTCTTAAGATTGATCCATGTCATGGGCTACTTCAACTATTTTTATTGTATAGTAATTAATTTTAGGAATAGACTTCCATTGCTTATCCTACTAAAGATGGACATTTGGTTTGTTCCCAGTTTGGGGCTATTATGAATATGTATTTTATAATCTTGGGCACGCTCTGTTGCCCAACTATTTTTCCCTCACATATCATCTATGTGTCCTAGCATTCACAGGCCCATGTTTGTTGGCAGGGCAATATCTAGGAGTGGATTGGTTGGGTCATAAAGTGATTTTTTTAAAAGACTTTAAAGTGCGAAATGAAAACATCTGCAAGAAAAGAAAGCTTCAAAAATTGAAAATATTTTGATGATCTCTCACTGATTGCCTCTCCTTCCTTTTTTCCCCTGGGGAATATTTCTAATTAAATATCATATGTCATGGGGCACCTGGGTGGCTCAGTCCACTAAGCATCTGCCTTTGGCTCAGGTCATGGTCCTGGCGTCCTGGAGTCCCTATGTCAGGCTCCCTGCTCAGCAGGGAGTCTGTTTCTCCCTCTCCCTCTGCTCCTTCCCCTGCTCATGCTCTCTTTCTCTCTGCGACTCTCTCTCAAATAAAATCTTTAAAAAAAAAATCATGTCATGTCATTTTCCCCTTAAGGGGAATGTTTCTGTAACAGATAAGGATTTTTAAGAACTATAGCCAGCATATCATTACAATTGACAATAATTTTTTAATATGTTAGGGTTCTCCAAAGAAACAGAACTAATAGATTGTGTAGGTGTGGGTATATGATTTATTGTGAGGTATCGACTCTTTTGATTGTGGAGGCTGAGAATTTGGAGTTGGAAGGGGTAGGGAAGATGTCTTAATTAGTGATTTTTTTTAAAGATTTCATCTATTCATTTAATTGACAGAGAGAGAGACAGGGAGAGAGGGAACACAAACAGGGGAGTGGGAGAGGGAGAAGCAGCCTTCCCACCAAGCATGGAGCCCGACCCTGGTCTCTATCCCAGGACCTGGGGATCATGAGCTGAGCCGAAAGTAGATGCCCAACGACTGAGCCACCCAGGCACCCCTGATAGAATAGAATTTTGACAGCTTAACTTACCTACATCTGTCACTTCGAGACCAAAGCAGCTCCAGAGGGCCTTGAAAAAGATACTGGAGCAGCGACCTTTCTGTCAAGATGTATTTTGCTAACTGAACTGCCCACACATTGCTCTCCTAAGAGCTGCCTCCTCAGCCCCATAAGAAAACCATTTGTTCTTGGTGTGGACTATAAAGATATATCTATGTTCCCAAGACCTGGTATTTAGTTCTTATTCTGTTCTCTTGTAAAGAGAGCATTTATGTAACTGCTAATCGTTAGAGGAATCTGATTGCACATCATACTTACCAGAGAGTTTTGTAAATAAATATGGATTCCTGCATTCTGCACCAGACTTTGTTAATCCACGATGACTTGATGCTGCAGTGACCTGACCCATATTAAAAAAAAAAATACCTTCCCAAGTGATTCTGGCTAACAGCCTCAGTGGTAGGTTCACATTTGGGAAACAGTTACCTAGATGGTATTTGGAGCTGGGAGAGCCATGAGATGGGAATGTGAGGAAGAAACACAGTTGCTCAATCTTCAGTGTCCCAAGATTATGAGACATTCACACAGATTCTCTTTTTTATCTACTAGCAAGTTTATCTTAGTATCTTAGGGTGGGATAAGATACAGGAGAGATTCCCACTCTCCTATCTCTGGAATGTACATTCTGGAATGAGGGGACTTCCTGGATTAGAAAACAGATTTCCTTGTTCAGATGCTCTTAGAAACTCACTCTGGATGGGGGAGGGGGTACCTGGTGGCTCAGTTGATTGAGGGCTGATTCTTGATTTCGGTTCAGGTCATGATCTCAGGGTTGTAAGAGCACCGCGTCGGGCTTTGCACTGGGCATGGAGCGTTCTTAAGAGTCTCTCTCCCCATCTCCGCCTGTCTTTCCCCTCAGAAAAAAAAAAAAATCACTCTGGGGGGACTTGTGAAGAGAATCTGGTTCTAGAGTATCGCTCCGAGTGAGGTTATACAGCTGAAGAGGAAGGTCACACTCCCATTTCCCTGCTTTGTGTCCCGGCAGCCACAGGGTGGAGCTCGATTTCTGTTTGTTTTCTTTAGCACTTGAGACAAGGACACCAAAGCCAGCCCTACCAGATTGTTTACTGCAGCTTCCTTTTGACCCCTCAGCTCTCCCTGTCCTGATAAAACCAAATTTAGAGAACTTCAGCAACCCAGTGAATGGGTTGCCCTGCTTGAAGCAGCTGAAATCCAGAAATCATACCAGCTTTCCTGGTATGAAGGAAAAGGAGCCTGAATTTCACTGAACAATTAAAAAAAAAAAAACAAAAACGGAGGGCTATAACAAATCTAAGGGCAAAAATAATTAAAAAGTAAACATGGAGATTAGGGACACTTGGGAGGCTCAGTCAGTTAAGCATCTGCCTGGGGTCATGATCTCAGGGTGTTGAGATCAAGTCCTAGGTTGGGCTCCACCCTCAGCAGAGAGTGAGCTTGATATTCTTTTTTTTTTTTTAATATTTTATTTATTTATTTGACAGAGGGAGAGAGATCACAAGTAGGCGGAGAGGCAGGCAGAGACGGGGAAGCAGGCTCCCCGCCAAGCAGAGAGCCCCATGCGGGGCTCGATCCCAGGACCCTGAGATCATGACCTGAGCCGAAGGCAGAGGCTTTAACCCACTGAGCCACCCAGGCGCCCCCAGCTTGAGATTCTTATCCCTCTCCCTCCCTCCTTACTCTGCCTCTTTCTCTCTAAAGTAAATAAATGAATCTTTTTTTTAATGAATATTAATACATTTGTGTAAAGGAAATAGCCATGTACCAGCAGCAAATCAAGACATGGATCATGATCAGCATTCCAGAAGCCATCAGCCACAACATACTTTTTTCTGATCATTTTCCCTCCCTCCTCCCAACTGTAACCACTATCTTGATTATGGCAATCAATTCATCACTTTCCTTCATAATTTTTCTACATAGTTATATATTTCTAAACTGTCAGCTAAACATCTGCCTTCAGCTCAGGTCATGATCCCAGGGTCCTGCAATCAAGCTCACATCAGGCTCCCTGCTAAACAGGGAGTGTGCTGCTCCCTCTTCTGCTCCCCCTGCTTGTGCTCTTTCTCTCTTTCTGTCTGATAAATAAATAAAATCTTAAAAAAAAAAAAAGGAAAAGAAAAAAATTTAGCCAAAGGCCAGAGAAATGATTAGAAACAATTTAAATGGTCATTAATATGTAACTGATTAAGTGTTTTGTTACAGCAAGCCAGTGGAATACCATGCAAGCATTAAAAAGAATGAGGAAGCTCTTTACATGGTGATATAACTGACATGTTATTGCTAAGAATTGCTAGAATTTCATCTAGCTGAAAGGATGGCCGAGAAAAGTATTATTTTAGGTAGATGAATATCCACCTACTTTTTGTAATGGAGGGGGATAAATATCGGGTAGGAAGCTGGCAGTCTCTACCACATCCTACCTCTTTGTCCCCTCAACACCCCTGTATACTCTTCCAAACAGAAGTAATCCCATCCTTCCCTAGGGTGGTAGCTCCAATGTCTTATTTTGGAGTTTTAGATTCAGTGAGGTTTAGTGTTTCTTTGTGAAAGCATTCCATAAACTTAAAAGAATCCTCAGCTTCTGAAGACCCAACACATATTGGTGCAATAGGAATTGGGCATACACAATGAAGACTTACAATGAAGGACAGAAAAATAGAGAGGATATAGCAGCCACTATTCTATTGTGAATACCCAAGCCCAGTGAGCAGGAATTGTTGCTCTAACAGCAACAATTGAAATTGACCCTAACAGTGAAGCAAGTTTTAAATTAGCCAGTGTGGAAATGCTGGTTCTATTGAAATCATGTACACCATCCTTTGTGGCTCCTGGCTTTGCACTCTTGCATTTCTTACTTGTGTCTTCTTTTCTATGGCCACACTTTAGTTGGACATTTCTTGGAAAATAAAAAGCATTTCTAGGAGTCAAACAAAATGGGTACATTGCTGTGCACTGGAAATGCAGAACTTTAGGGGTGACTTGAGGGAAGGGGAGAAGGAGGATGATAGTAAAGCAGCAGAACGAGTGAGGGACTTTTGATAACAAGACTATATTTTTTGTTCTTTTTAAAGATTTTATTTATTTATTTGACAAAGAAAGAGAGAGATGACAAGTAGGCAGAGAGGCAGGCAGAGAGAGAGGGAAGCAGGCTCCCCACTGAGCAGAGAGCCCGATGTGGTGCTCGATCCCAGGACCCTGAGATCATGACCTGAGCCAAAGGCAGAGGCTTTAACCCGCTGAGCCACCCAGGTGCCCCAATAACAAGACTAATATTTAGTTTGAGTTCTTTCTTTTGGCAATGCATCAGGAAAGTATGTTACACAGATATTAACAGATAATTTGTGCATGATATTTGCAGAAAGAAAGAAAGAAAAAAAGCTAAGTACTATTGTGGACTGACTTCAGAACAAAAGCGCCAGGCAACAGTTAGCCAGAGTGCTTTACTTGAAGCAGAAACTCAAAACCAGAGGTGTTCATAAAAATGTAAACACATGGGAATTTGTAAATACTGTAAACTGCAGTGAGAATCCACCGGGCACTCCCAATTCATGAAATGAGGGTGAGAGATCGTTTTAGCTGCACATTAGAGGTTCTTATTTGACACCTGGATGACACTATTGTCTATTGATTCATTAATGCAATATTTATTGTCTGTCTGTCACACAGTAGGCACTATTTTATATGTAGGGCATGGGAATCCATCAGTGAACAATATGGACCAAACTCCCTGCCTGCAGATAGCTTATATTCTCATTATGTGAAGGAAACCATACCAAGTACTACACACAGTTATCATACTGTTTCATGACAATAAATCTGACAGTTTGGATGAAATGGCTAAATTCCTTGAAAGTCACAGTTTACCAAAATCGACAGAAGAGGAAATAGAAAATCTGAATAGTCCCATAACTATTAAAGAAATTGAACTCATTACTAAAAGCCTTCCCAGAAAGAAAACCCAAGGCCAGCTGGCTTCACTGGTGAAATTCTAAACATTTATGAAAGGAAAGAATCAGAGGACTCCCTTCACAGGTCTGTTTAGGAGGTCATTAGAAGTGTGATGTTAAAGCTGACATTAGAGGAAAGGAAAGTAATAGACCCATTTACATACACATAAATGCAGAAGTTCTAAACAAATCTAGCGAGCTAAATTATCCATGGACAAAATACATCGTGACCAAATATGGTTTATTCTGGGATTGCAAGGGTAGTTTAGCATGCAGAAACTAATCAGTGTAATGTATGATGATATAAATGAAAGAATAAAACTAATATGATCATCTTAATGTATGCATAAAAATGTACAATCCAATAGCCATACATGATATTAAAAAGAGAACTTAGTAAACTATGAATATGAAGAAATTTCTGTCACCTGATTAAAAATAGCTTTAAAAAAGCTTAGGCAAAATTTTAATGGTAAAATAACTAAGGTCTTCCCCTTACTATATACTCTTTCACCTAAACTTTACAAATTCTTCATCACTTTCTCTTCTCCCTTATACTCTTTGACAACCTCCACTTTATCCCAGGGTAGAGTCTGAGGTCCAAAATCAAAATGACACCTTATGCCACTTTTTCCCCCAAATCGGGGAACACCAAAATTATTTTTCCTGATGAGCATCTCAGTATGACCCAAGGTAAGACGAAACTGGAAATGGGAGCAGGGTTAAGAGCATGCGGAGCTCAAAAATGTCCTCCGGCCCCGTCACATTGCCTGTAACTCTGTTTCTGCAGGTGGTAAAGCAGATTTAGTTGTTGTGTCACTGGTCTGGGTTACGTCCTCACTAAGGGCTCTCTCCAGAGTGGCAGGCAGGGAATGGATCAGTCTCTCTCGGAAGTCTTGGCCCACAAAAACATAGAGCATTGGGTTGAGGCAGCTGTTGAAGAAGGCCAGGGAGCTCGTTGGATTAATGAAGACATCAAGGATTTTGTACTTACCCTCCAACAATATCTCTCTGAACCAGACTGTGCTTAAAAGGGCAATCAGTTGAAAGGGGAACCAACAGAGAAAGAAGGAAGCCACCACGGCAGTAAGGACCCTTAAGGGACGGCTGGATTTAATCATGCTTCTTTTGCGTATCTTGGCAGCAATGAGCCCATAGCAGATAGCAATGATGGACATCGGCATGCTGAAGCCAATGACAAACCGGATGATCCCTCTGGCCGTGAGTAGGGTGATAGTCAACTTTATCTTCTCTTCAGTACTGTTGCCCCAGGATGCAAAGTTGAAAGTACAATATGTATTCCCCATTCCATCATTTACTGTAGTCAAGAAGATGAAAATTGGCAAGGTAAGGATTAGGGCAAGAATCCAGGGTCCAATGATCACCTTTTTAGCCAGACTTACAGTACGGTGGTTCTGGGCCCAGACTGGATGCAGGGCACAAATACAGCGGTCCAGGGCAATGCAAGCAATGAGGAAGACACTCCCAAACAGGTTTATGTCCACCACAATGTGAACTGCCTTGCATAGGAACCAGCCAAAAGGCCACCGTTCTCTCATGGCCATTGAGACAATGAGGAATGGCAGGGTGGCAGTGAAGGAGAAGTCGGCTAAGGCGAGGTTCAGGTAACAGATGGTGGTGACTGTGCGTGCCATCCGGAATCCAGCCACCCAGATCACAAGCCCATTGCCTAGGATGCCAAGGACAAAGGTGATCCCAAGCACCACCAGTGATAGGATCCACAGAACCGTGTAGCCAACAGACTCTTGGAGCATCTCTGTAGGTCCATCCGTAGAGTTGGAGATGTTGCTTTCCATCTTGCCCACACCTGAAACATTTCAATAATTGCCATGTCTCATCTGTGGAACCCTCTTATAACCTCCCTATTCATGGCCAACATCAACCTCCACTAAGCTCCCGCTCCAACCAGGACACCTGCTCTCCTGAAACTTGTGGCCAGTCATACTATAAAATTGGCAGTCCCTTGGCTCTTACTTTGGGAGAGGTTAGTTCTCCATATTCCCATAATTATTCAGATGTATTCCACCTATCAGGCTGAT
The DNA here is from genome assembly GCA_028533885.1 of Nasua narica. NCBI lineage: Eukaryota > Metazoa > Chordata > Mammalia > Carnivora > Procyonidae > Nasua > Nasua narica. The sequence goes on from CM052803.1 coordinate 3,304,388, forward strand.
TGCTTAGTCAAGAGGCTTACAAGGCTCTTGTTCACTAGCAGAAAACAACACTGAGGATGTACAAATAAAAAATTGATCGGTAGACAATTATGGCTCAGAGTTAGTAGGTTCACCTCTCACCCATGATTCACTGCAGAGATGCTGTCGAGCTCAGCAAGCTCTTCCGGCCCCAGGTTCTCTGAGACTCCCAGCTCCCACTATGAGAACCTTTCGCCTGCTGTTTGCTTAGTATTGAGGTTAAAGTTTCAGAATTTGGTTTGAGTTGATAATTGAGGGCTTTGAACAGTTACTGGTAGTATGTGGTAATATTGTTACATCATGTGGATTCTGTGCGAGAGGAAGTCAGCAAAGGGGGCCCTATCTCTACTTTCAACCTTCTGTTTCTCATTGCTTGATATGGAGCTCTTCTCTGGGATGCGAAAAATTTTTACCCATTGCATGGCGTTAGTGTTCTGTGGGGTAAAGAGTATGAGAGTAATACAATTTGTTGGTAGTATCTGTTGGGTTCTTATCAGAGACCACACACTGTGTTAATTGCTATATATGGGGATCCAGTTTGATCTACATAAGAATGCTGTAATGCTAGTTCTACCTGGTTTTCATAAGAATAAGCTGATGTTCAGAGCAATTATAGAAACTGCCCAAAGTCACTTCAATAGTAAGTGGTAGAGGAAAGACTCTGGCCCAGGTTAATCTGGCTTTCTCAGTTACACAACCAGACACAGCTGGCTGCCCCTAACATCCATTCCCCTAGTCTCTTTGCTGCCCAAATCACAGTTTTGTTTAGTTACTCATCCTTCAGGGAAGGTGTTCCTCTCTCAGTCTCTGGAGGCAAATTCTGATTAGTTTCACCAGTAATTGGAATCCCTTTGCTTTGCAAAGGCTTGCTTTAACAGTGGGCACATGACTAAATTCTGGATAATAACGCTGTGGGAAGATATCCAGGGGAGCTTCTGGGATAGATTTCCTTGCTCTTAAGAATAAGAATCCTAAAAAAAAAAAAAAAAAAAAAAAATCCCATCCATCGACAGATCAATAGATAAAGATGTGGTGTGTGTGTATACAGTGGAATATTATGTAGCCATAAAAAATTGAAATCCTACCATTTGCAATGATGGGGTTGGAACTAGAGGGTATTATGCTAAACAAAATCAGTCAGCCAGAGAAAGACAATTACCATGTGATCTCACTGATATGTGGAATTTGAGAAACAAGGCAGAGGACCATAGGGCAAGAAAGGAAAAAAATGAAACAAGAAGAAACCAGAGAGGGAGACAAACCATAAGAGATTTTTTAATCTCAGGAAACAAACTGAGGGTTGCTGGAGTGGAAGGGGTGGGGTGGCTGGGTGATGGACATTGGGGAGGGTACGTGTTGTGGTGAACGCTGTGAATTGTTTAAGTCTGATGTACCCCTGAAACAAATAATCCATTATATGTTATTAATTTTAAAATGCAGATAAAAAAAAGAAAAGAGGGGCACCTAGGTGGCTCAGTTGGTTAAGCGTCTGTCTTTGGCTCAAGTCATGATCCTGGAGTCCCGGGATCAAGCCCCTCGTCGGGCTCCCTGCTCAGCGGGGAGTCTGCTTCTTCCTCTGCCCCTCCTCTAGCTTGTGCACACTTCCTCACTCTCTCTCTCTCTCTCTCACAAAAATAAGTAAATAAAATCTAAAAAATAAAAAAAAGGAAGAATAAGAATCCCCCTTAAAAAAAAAAAAAGAATACAAATCTCCTCACCGAAAAAAGAATAAGAATTCAAAAAAATGTAATGTCTTCATCTGGACTAGATCACATCTGTAACTACTGCATCCAAATTCAACCCAGAAGTCTGTGTGACTCATGCCACTTTAACAAATTTTGTGATCTATTAGCTATATCAAATATCCAGGGTGGCTGGGGTGCCTGGCTGACTCAGTCGGTGGAGTACGCGACTCTTGATCGCAGACGTGTGAGTTCAAGCCCCACGCTGGGTGTAGAGATTACTTAAAAATAAAATCTTAAAGGGGGCGCCTGGGTGGCTCAGCTGGTTGAGCGACTGCCTTCGGCTCAGGTCATGATCTCGGAGTCCCGGGATCGAGTCCCACATCGGGCTCCCAGTTCCACGGGGAGTCTGCTTCTCCCTCTGACCTTCTCCCCTCTCATGCTCTCTCTCATGCTCTCTCTCTCTCAAATAAATAAATAAAACTTAAAAAAAATAAAATAAAATCTTAAAAAAAATAGAAATATCCAGGATGGCTGTTAATAATGCATATTCATGAACCCCACCTTAGAATCTTTGCATGAAAGACAGGACCTGTAAACCACACACGATACTACTGTGGATATGAGGGCTCCTGTTTGGTGAGCCCCTCGAATGTGCTAGTCACTATCCATTCTATAATCTCCAATTACAACAACCTTGCTGTGGGATAAGAAGCAGAAACCACAGCTCTAGCAGGGGAAGTGACTTGCCCAGTAAGTGTCACAACCATTAGGGCCACAACTGAATTTATGACCAGATTTCAAATGGCAACTCAGTACTTCTGTGTTAGCTTACTCTACTTCTCCAGCATATTTGCTCTTCCAAGTTTGGCTTTTTTTTTCCCCCTCCAAGTTTTGAAATAACTGTTTCAGTTCTCCTTTTCTCTTCTCTGCTTTTACCCTGCCTCTCCCCTCCTTGTCCCCACTCTCAGCTGATGCCTTTGCCTCATATTGTAATGGAAAAATGGTAATCATTAGAATTTTTTAGTCTGCCCTGCCCCAAACCTTCCAATCTACCTGTACCTGTTATAGTGAGTAGAGTTCTCGTTCATCCGCCGCAGCTACCCTCCTGTGTTTGCTTCGGATCCCTCTCTACCTCACCTTCCAGAGAACTTTCTTCCCACATTATCCCTTTTCTTTTCTCCCGAAGACAAAAACCTAGCATTTTCTTTCTACTAGGTCATTCTCACTATCCCATAAATATTATCATATCTCCTCCCTTTAAAAAGAAACCATCCCTGGGTGCCTGGGTGGCTCAGTTGGTTAAGTGACTGCCTTCGGCTCAGGTCATGATCCTAGAATCCAGGAATTGAGTCCTGCATTGGGCTCCCTGCTCAGCGGGGAGTCTGCTCCTCCCTGTGACCCTCCCCACTCTCATGTTCTCTCTCTCCTTCTCTCCTCTCAAATAAATAAATCAAATCTTAAAAAAAGAAAAGAAAAGAAAAGAAACCATCCTGGGGCACCTGGCTGGCTCAGGGGCTAGAGCAGTTGACTCTTGGTCTCAGGGTCATGAGTTCAAGCCCCACATTGAACATTGAGCTTACTTTTAAATAAATAAATAAATAAAAATAAAAAAATAAAAAGAAACCGTCCTTGGCCCATATTCCTTTCCTGCCTCAGCCCTATTTCTCTCAAGAGAATGCTCTCTGTGAAGAGGATTCACAGCGAAACTTCAGAAGAGAGCCTCTCCACTCCTCACCTCACATTTCTCCTAAACATACTCCAGACTGACTTCGCTGCTCAGTGCTCCACAGAATGTGCTCTCCTCAGGGATACCTGTGGCCTTCTCGTTGCTGACTGCAGTGGTCCCTACTCGGTCCTCATCCTGATACCTCAGAGACCCATGTGACGCCTTCCTCCTTCTTAAGACATTTTTCCTATGCCTTGAGATGATAAAATATATCCACAGCACACTCTTGGTTGTTATTATAGCTCAATTGGCCACCTCTTCTCAGTCCAATTTATTAGCTGTTTTCTCTAAATTTAACTTTTTTATTAAAAAAATTTTTTTTACATTTATTTAGAGAAAAAGTGTCGTGTGCACCTGAGCAGGGGATGGGCAGAGGGAGAGGGAGAGAATCCCAAGCAGACTCCACACTGAACACAGAGCCCAACACGGGGCTCATTCTCACAACCCTGAAATTATGACCTGAGCTGAAATTGACAGTTGGATGCTCAACTGACTGAGCATTCCAGGCGCCTCTGAAAGATTTTATTTTTAAGTAATCTCCACACCCAACATGGGGCTCAAACTCAAAACCTCTAAATCAGCAGTCACACATCCCACTGACTGAGCCAGCCAGGTGCCCCCTCTAAGTTTAACTTCAAATGTTAGGGTGTCTCTGGTCTTATACCTGCTCCCTTCCATCCTCTATGCATAGTCTTTCCATAGTATCATCATCTCATGACTTATAATATCACACTGATAACATTTTTTTTAATTTTATTTATTTAAGTAATCTCTACACCCAACATGGGGCATGAACTCACAACCCTGAGGTCAGGAGTCCCGTGCTCCGCCAACTGAGCCAGCCAGGTGCCCTGGTACCAATAGCCATCTGACTTCTTGACATCTCCCTGTGGGAATCCCATAGGCATTCCAAACCTGACATTACCCAAACCAAACTATCCCCTCCTCCCAAATCTGCCTCTCTCCTAGTATTCCATATCTATTCGGATTAAACGCTCAGCTGTTAAAGCTCCAAATCTAAAATGGATCCTTGATGTCTTTCCCTTATCACCCGACCCAATCCAAGTCTATCCATTCTGTCTGCAAAGCAACTGAATCCACACCCAGAATCATTCCCATCCCCACTCTCCTTGTCCATGGCCCCTCGTCTGGCCTGCATATTTGCACTGACCTTGCAAATAGCTTGTTCCTGCTCCAAATACCTCCCCCACCAAAAATCCCCTCCCCCAAAAATCCATCTTCAGACAATACCCAAATGATCTTTTAAAAACACAGAGCATGACTTTATTCTGCTCAACATCCTCCAGTAGTTTCCAAACTCCTGACTTCCAAACTTAAGCTCACTGAGCGCTCTTGGATCTTCCCCGCCTGTCCTTTTGTGACCCAATTTCCAAAGTGTGGGAGAGTCCCCACACAAACAAAGAATTCTTCAACACCAGCAGGTGTCTAAGAATTCAACTCATTTCTCACTCTATCAGACTGCACAGGTTAAAGGTTCAGTCCTAAAAGATGCCCCCCTGTCCCTGAGGCAATTCCAACACCAGTTACAAGCCCAGAGTACCTGCGCTTCTGACTCACTGGCTGTAAATCACAGGTTCCCACGACCTCTTCCAATTAATAAATAAACGGATTAATAAATAAACAGATGTAATTAATCTGTGGGTCATAGAACCCAGAGAAATATTTTCCTTACTAGATCTCCAGTTTATTATAAAAGGATATAACTCAGGGCGCCTGGGGGACTCAGTTGGTTAAGTGACTGCCTTCAGCTCAGGTCACGATCCCAGGGTCCTGGGATTGAGCCCTGCATCTGGCTCCCTGCACAGCGGGGAGCCTGCTTCTCCATCCCCCCCGCGCTGTTCCCCCTGCCTGTGCTCTCCTGGTCTCCCTGTCAAATAAATGAATAAAATATTTAAAAAAAAGGATATAACTCAGGGACAGCAGATGAAAGAGATGTATAGATCCAGGTATGGGGAAAGGGCACGGAGCTTCCATATCCTCTCCAGGTGGGCTTCTCTCCCCACATCTCGTGTTTTCACCAACCCAGAAGCTCTCTGAAGCCTGTCCTTTTGGGTTTCTATGGAGGCTTCATTGTATAGGCATGATTGATTAACTCATTGGCCATTGGGGATTGAACTCAATCTCCACCACTTCTTTTGCTGGAGGTCAGGGGATCAAGACTGAAAGTTCCAACCCTCTAGTCACGTGGTTGGTCCCCCTGGGAACCAGCCCCCATCCCTAGGTGCTTTCCAGAAGTCACTTCATTAACATAACAAAAGACACCTCAGTTGCTCTCATCACTTAGGAAATTCCCAGGGTTTTAGGAGGTCTGTGCCAGAAACAGGCTGAAAACCAAATAATATATTTCTTATTATATATCACAATATCACACTCAATCATAGTCCCTATATTCACTCTGATCTTGCACAATGCTCTCCAGCTAAATTGAATTCCTTCAATTCCTTGAACATGCTGAGTTCATCACCATCTCAGGGCTTCTGCATCCTCTGTTCCTTCTGCCTACGATGCTCTTTCCAGCTTCTCACCTTTGGCTCTTACCGAATATTCATTCTCAGCGTAGTAATTACATCTTCAGAGGCCCCACCTGGCCCACCATGCAGAGCAGCTAGTCTAGGCAGTTTATCTTACCAGCTATTTTTGTTTATTTATCTATTCTTTCATTTTCTGTTCTAAATATCCTCCCCATTAGGAGTGCCTGGGTAGCTCAGTCCGTTAAGCATCTGCCTTCAGCTCAGGTCATGATCCGGGGGTCCCGGGATCAAGACCCAATTTAGGCTCCCTGATCAGCAGGGAGTCTGCTTCTCCCTCTCCGTTAGCCACCCCCCTGCTTGTGTTCTCTCTCACGGGCTCTCAAATAAATAAATAAATAAATATCCTCCACATTAGTACACACGCTAGAAGACTACCAAATTCTTTCGGTGCTAAAACTCTATAGTAACACTGTCCACTAGAGACATACATGCGAGCCATACGTGAGGCTTACCATTCTTTCTACAAAGTAAAAGAAATCGATTGTGATAGCATATTAATTTTAATGATATATTGTATGTAACCCAATGTAGCAAAAAGAATATCATTGGAACATGTAACCGATATAAGAATTATCAATCATTTTTACATTCTTTTTTTTTTTAAGATTTTATTCATTTATTTGACACAGAGAAAGAGATTACAAGCAGGCAGAGAGGCAGGCAGAGAGAGAGAGAGGGGGAAGCAGGCTCCCCGCCGAGCAGAGAGCCTGATGCGGGGCTTGATCCCAGGATCCTGGGATCATGACCTGAGCCAAAGGCAGAGGCCCCAACCCGCTGAGCCACCCAGGTGCCCCCTCATTTTTACATTCTTTTTATTCTTTTTTCCATGCTTTTTTTTTTTAAAGATTTTATTCATTTATTTATCAGAAAGAGAGCACAAGCAGTAGGAGCCAGCAAGCAGAGTGAGAAGCAGGCTCCCCGCTGAGCAGGGAACCTGATGTCGGACTCAGTCCCAGGACCCTGGGATCATGACCTGAGTTGAAGGCAGACACCTAACTGACTGAGCCACCCAGGGCCCCCATGCTAAGTCTTTGAATGTACTAAACAGGTCTTACACTTAAAGCACATCTCAGGTTGGACCCGCGAGAGCCTAATAACCATGTGTGGCAAGTGGCTTCTATATTGGACACCCAGCATCTGCCACCTAGTAGATGTTTAAATAATAATTTTTGAAATTGTCAGGCCCCCAACTTACCACCAGCTGAGATCTTTTTTCTGTTGCTAGTTCCCAGCTTCCTACAGAGTGACTCAGGTTGGGCAGATGGTTTATTGGACAAGGTGGGGGGAGGGACGATGGAGTTGGAACCAATCAGGTGACAGAAACCCGGGTTTCTTGCAATTTCCAGAAAGCACACTGGATATGTTGTTAGTGCACTCTTCTTAGAGATGGAAGTCTATTCCCCTCACCTCCAGCCTACTGTGGGAGACAGGAATTCAGCCCTCTAAATGTCAAGGGTCAAGGAGTGTGGGTGTCCAGGCCCTTACTCCTTCAGAGATTCAGGAAAATGAAGGAAACAATTACTGAGATGAGAAGAACTCAAGACAAGCAATACAAAGCCGGAGATGATGGTAACAAGCAAAGAAACAAGCAAAAGGTTGTTTCTGTCCTCACACAGCCCCTCTGACACCAAATGTGTAGTAAAGGGCTGGATCCCACAACACTGCCCCATTTCAGAAGCTACTTGCACGTCCCAGGTTATCACCTATACCTGACTGACCAGCTCTAAAATCAGGGGTCCCTGGGACCCCCTCCTCAGGTTCAGTATTTTGCTAGAGTGGCTCAACAAACTCAGGAAGGCAATTTGCTTTTATTTACCAGTTTATTATAAGGGATACGACTCAAGACCAGAGGAAGCCAGCATCCATCATATCAGTTTGGATGAAAAAAATTAACAGTAGAGTTCGTATCACCCCCAAGCATGGCTGGACCAGCTGAGGAACCTGTAGGAATGCAACCCCACTAGCTTACTAATAGTTAATTCGCACTACCATAAAGGTATAATCACCAGATGTGCTTAATGAAATCTTTAACATAAAGAATAAAGATATTTTTCAAATTCTCAGTCTCTTGAGTTAGAAAAGACCTCCAGGGCACCAGATGAATTGGCCCCACAGCATCTACCTTCTCAGGAGACTCCTGACCCAAATTTTGCTCATTATTTTATTTTAAAGATTTATTTGAGAGAGAACATAAGCAGGGTGGAGAGGGAGGGAAAGAATCTCAAGCAGACTCCCCGCTAAGCAGGGAACCTGATGCAGGGCTCGATCCCACGACTCTAAGATCATGACCTGAGCCGAAATCAAGAGTCAGACAATTAACTGAGCTACTCAGGCACCCCAAATTTTGCCCTTTAAAACCCCTCACTTGCAAGCCATCATGGAGTTTGGGGCTAATGAGCATTAGCTCTGCATTTTCCTGGGAGTAGCCACGCCAATAAATAGCCCTCCTTTCTTCACTGCCAAAGTTCAATGTCAGTTTTTATTGGCTTGCTGCACATCAGGTAGACGAACTCTCTGGTTTGGTTACACAGCCAAAGGGAAGAGATGCATAGGGCAAGGTATGCAGAGGGTGGAGTGCCCACTTTCCATGACCTCTCTGAGGGTACCACCCTCCCAACACCTTGATGAGTCCACTAACGTAGAAGCTCATCAGATCTTTCCAGTCAAGAGTTTGTTTTTTTTTAAGATTTTTTTATTTATGAGAGAGAAAGAGAGAGAGAGCACGAGCGGGTTGAGGGGCAGAGAGAGAAAAAGACTCCTCACTGAGCAGGGAGCCCTACATGGGGCTCAATCCCAGGACTCTGTGATCATGCATGACCCAAGCCAAAGGCTGATGCCCAACCGAGCCACCCAAGCACCCTCCAGTCAAGAGTTCTTATAGAACTTAATCTTCAGCTCCCTCCCATCTCCCCTTCATCTGAGGTCAGTGTATGGGGCTGAAAGTCCCAAAGCTTTAATCACCTGGTCTTTCAGAGGTTATCTAGGGGCCCCAATTAAATCAACTCATTAGCATAAACTCTAGTGTGATCAAAAAGAGAGCTCCTTAGGAACAACAAGATACAGTTTTATCTCTCAGGAAATTCCTAGGGTTTTAGGAGCCTGTGCCAAGAACCAGGGACAAAGACCAAATATATCTCTTAAAAACACAATGGTGCTAGGGCGCCTGGGTGGCTCAGTTGGTTAAGCGACTGCCTTCCAATCAGGTCATGATCCTGGAGTCCCGGGATCGAGTCCCATATCGGACTCCCGGCTCTGTGGGAAGTCTGCTTCTCCCTCTGACCTTCTGTCCACTCAGTCTCAGTCTCTCTCTCTAATAAATAAATAAAAAATCTTTAAAAAAAAAAACAAAACACAATGGTGCTAAAAACAATGGTAGGGGCACCTGGGTGGCTCAATTGGTTGAATGTCCTACTCCTGATTTTGGCTCAGGTTATGATCTTGGAGTTATGAGATTGAGCCTCATGTCAGGCTCTGCACTCAGCATGGTGCCTGCTTGGGATTTTCTCTCCCTCTTCCCCTGCCCTTCCACCCTCCACCCCACTCCCCCACTCTCCCACTCCCCACTCCCCAGCTCTCTCTCTAAAAAATAGAGATAAAAGGAATAATAACCAAGAACAGAGAGAGAGGTAAGGGAGTGGGAGTTTACCCAACACCATCATCAAGATCAATCCTCTACCCTTCTACTCCTGAAGGAGATAACTTTGGGGCCACTGATCTGAGGAGATGGGTCCTTTCTGAGATTTTAAGCCATCATACTGTTCCACAGAGTTGTTCTCAAATCCAGTGGGTACAACTGTGGAGAGCCAGAAGACAAGAGTCTTAAGAGAAAGAGATGAAGACAACTATTATTTTTTTCTCCCAGAATCACTATACCAATGGGATGTTTTTGGTTATGTTATAGGAAAACTGTGAATCCCTTAAACCATGAAGAAATTTATTATATAAAATATCGGGGGGTGCCTGGGTGGCTCAGTCATTAAACATCTGCCTTGGGCTCAGGTCATCATGATCCCAGAGTCTTGGGATCAAGGCCTGCCTTGGGCGGGGTCCCTGCTCAGCAGGGAGCCTGCTTTTCCCTCTGCCTCTGCCTTTCTCTTCCCTTCTGCCTGCCACTCCCCCTGCTTGTGCTCTCTCTCTCTCTCTCTGTCAAACAAAACAATAAAATCTAAAAAAAAAACCCCAAAACTGGAAGGAAGTAGGTTCTCAATTTGAACAAAAATTGAGTTTAATGTGATCCTTCCAGTTCACCATCCCGTTGGTTTTCTTCCAGGGGCTTCCTGAACAGGACCATAAGATGACTGCCATTATTAGAGACATCACCATCATGTCCACATAACCTCCCAAACCAGGAGAATGGGGATGGGCAGAAAAACTGACTTCATATGCCTCTCATTTTATAAGGGAGAAAACTCTGTTCTGGAGTCTCTGCAAACCTCTTCTTACTTTTCACTGGCAGAGCTGAGTAACATACCCATTTCCAGACCAATCCCTGGCCCAAAGAAAAGTTTTAATGAAGTTGCCTTGATTGGCTTACAATGAAGGAAATTGTCACCTGAATAAAATGGAACCCACTTATTAAGGAATAAGGCTGGTAGAGCTTATAGAGATTTAAGTCTCCTTTGCTGGCTCCTGGAGACGTAGAAATTAATCAGACACAAGCTCTGACCAACTGAATGAAGAGATGAGATAGTGAAGTGCTTGCTGACTCAGGTCCTTGGGCTCTCCAAACAGTAGAAATTTACTAGAGGCCAAACAATTCCAGGCAAGGCTTTTATTGGGGCTTATGCTCAAGCATAAGGTAGACAGCTTAAAGGAAAGGGTGCTTCATGCTGGCTCTCTGAACAAAGGCTGGGGAGAGTTTTTTTTAAAGAGACTGAATGTTGGAAAGGAGTGATTTTAAGCATGTAGTTGGGAAGAGATGGGATGTTGGGTGCACAGGTGTAGCAAAAAAAACATGCTTCATCATGCATTGCATATCTCGTTAGTATGTTAAATCTTCACGCCTAGGAGTGTTTTTTAATATTGTAATTAGGAAAAGTCAGTGAAAATTCAGTGCTGGGGCCCACCTTGGTGCAGACTGGTTTGGTTTGGTTTTTGCCAGTCTTTGTAGTAGAGTCCTTCCTTTAGTAAGCATCCTTCCACATTCCTGCAAGATATGCTACTCAAGGGGCATAGGGTTTCAGCTATCAAGGGACCCTGGAGTTCACTGTCAGGGTCAAAGAAGACTCAAGTCCAGTCCTTGCTCTGTCTCATTTGGTCACAGTAGAGTGACAGTATACATACATAGTAATAGATGCCTGGGTTTTTATGGGATCTCCAAAAGAAACTGCTAACTCAGACTGATAAGGTCTAGTGTCATTCAGAAAGAGGTAATATCTAGGCTGGGTCTCAGAGATTCTGGTAAAAAAGAAATAAAATTGCATTCTAGGCAGAGGGGAGTGAACATGTACAGGAGAGAGGCCAAGAAATAGTCAAACTGGTTGTTGGAGCATAGGTGGTGAGGCAGAGAGTGATAAGTGATGGCAGAAGCCCTCTCTTAGAGGGTCATGACTGCTACCAGAAAGACTTGGGGGTGCCTGGGTGGCACAGTTGGTTGAGCATCTGATTCTTGGCTCAGGTCGTGATCTCAGAGTTGTGAGATCGAGCCCCATGTTAGGCTCCACACTTAGCACAGGGTCTGCTTGGGATTCTCCCTCCCTTTCCCTCTGTCCCTCCTGCTTGTGTTCTCTCTCTTAAATAAATAAATATTTCTAAATTATTTTGTAAAGATTTTATTCATTTGAGAGAGAGAGCATGAGCAGGAAGAGAGGCAGAGGGAGAGGGACAAGCAGACTCCGTGCCAAGCTGGGAACCCAACACAGGGTTCGATCCCAGGACCCTGAAATCGTGACCTAAGCCAAAGTCAGATGCTTAACAGACTGAGACATCCAAGTGCCCCTAAATAAATCTTAAAAAAAAAAAAAGGGACTTGGAATTTTTCCTTAAGAAAATGAGAAGCCATTGAGACCATACCAAAATAGAAGGCTTCTATACAGAGAAGGAAATCATTAACAAAACAAAAAGACAACATACTGAATGTGATATTTGAATATTTGCAAATGATATATCCCATAAGGGGTTAATACCCAAGGTATATAAAGAATGTATACAACTGAACACCAAGAAAACGGATGTCTTTCTTCTGTGTGTGTCTGTACCTTCATTTCCTGTTTTTATAAGGACACCAGTCAGATTGGGTCAGGGCCAAAGACCTCTCCAAATACAGTCACATTCTGAGTGAGGTAGTGGGGTCAGGGCTTCAACATATGAATTTTGGAGGGACATAGTTCCTTCCATCACACAGAGTTATCAAAGAAGGCAATGAGGTCAAATTCTGGAAATGAGCCTGAAGGGATTCAGGCTGAATTGAACCCAGGATGGAATTCAAGAGCAAGGTCCGAGCTGGAGGCCGGGATTTGGGGATTATTAATGATGTGTAGTTGAAGCCTTAACTGCGGATAGGTTCACCCAGAGAGAATGTAAAACATGAGAGGAAGAGATTCTTTTCTGATTACTAGCATATGGTAACATGTATTGCACAAGAATCCCTACGAACTAATGATAATTCATGCCAACTAACTAATCCATGCTAATCCAGGATAACTGCATCAGTTATTTTACTCGTTTTGCTCAAACATGTCCTCTATGAGCATTATTATCCTTAATTCACAGATGGGGTGACTGAGGCTCAGCAAAGTGAAGACAGGGGTCAAATCCAGGCCCCCCCCATCTATTTTTGATTGGCTCATGAGCCAAGAATGGTTTTTATATTTTTTAATGGCTGAAGAAAATCAAAAGAAAAATAGTCTGTATCAAGTAAAAGTAATATACAATTCCAACATTCTTTTTTTTTTTTAAAGATTTTATTTATTCATTTGAGAGAGAGAGCACAAGTCAGAGGGAGAAGCAGCAGGAGAGGGAGAAGGAGAGGGAGAAGCAGGCTCCCCACTGAGCAGGGAGCCCGATGCGAGACTCGATCCCACAACTCTGGGATCATGACCTGAGCTAAAGGCAGACGCCCTACTGACTGACCGAGCCACCCAGGCGCCCCAAGTTCAGCATTCTTAAATTAAGTTTTATTGGCACACAGCCATGCTCATCATTGTCAATGGCTGAATAATTGTGATGGAGACACTATGGCCTGCAAGACATAAAATATTTATTATTATGGCCCTTTACAGAAAATGTCGGCCAATCCCTGGGTTGAATGGCTTGACAAATTACAGAGCTAGTCAATGGTAAATTCGGGTTTCCAGCTCAGGCAGTGTGGCTTCACCGTCTCAGGCACTGTAATTTACTGAAAGACTTTGCTGGCCATTTCAGGTATCAGCTACAATAAGGATCAGGGACTTTTGCAACATAGGCAGGAACTTGTCCCACCAAGGCCAAGCTCAGTTTCATTTCCCCTTTGGCCTTACACAGGTTAGATAATGGGGACACTCAGGAATCAGAGTCCTGTTGAGAATTTCCTTTTTTTTCACCTTAGTCATTTTGCCTCTGTCCGGTTTGCAAATCCTTGGGTGTTAATCATGGGCCATTTTGTAGCAGAGAACAAAATCCACATATGCTTCAATAAAGAGGGCTTATGGGAAACATGCAGGGGCATTCAAGAAGACCAGTTCCAAGAAAAACACCAGACTTCCAAAGACTTGGGAATTTGTGTGGGAGTTACTCTCCGTAGGGGTCCCATGTCTCTTATTTTCTCTCAGCACCTGAGCCCTTTTCCTCTATGAATAGTAGTGCCCTCTGCCATTCTCTTCACTTTAATTCCCAGTAAGACTATGACTTCCTTTTGACTCTTGGTTACATCCACACTTTCCTCCCTTGGGAAACGTCTAACATGTGTCTTACGTGTACGACTCCAAAGAAATTTTTATAAAACAGAAATCTGAGCATGCCCTAGTTCTGCTTAAAAATCTTCAGTGGTTTCCCATTTCATCCTCGTCCTCCTAGCTTGGGATGCTGTGTGTGAAGTTAGGAGCTGTGACAGCTATCTTACAGCCATTAGGTGGCAATCTCCAGGAAGAAAGCCACCAAACTGGGGATCATAAAGTAGAAAGATTAAAATGAATGTGGTTTTTTGATGATACTATTCAGACAGAACCCAACCTAGTACTGTTCATTTCCAAAATTCTTGTAAAGTAGATCATACATGTGTTGGTTTCAGACGTTGTTAGGTATAACTGTAAATTGTAAATGACTTATAATTCAAAAACCCTAATTGATTCAGGGCCTTGGGAATAATATTTTGAGGATGACTGTCTTAACTCTTCTCAGGAGACCAGAACTTAGAATTGTCTGGAGCGAGGACCACAATCTATGGAAAATCCAGGTTGAAATGTATCTCTAGGGGCCGGGGATCTTGACAAGGACTCATTAGAATGATGGGGCAAGAGACTCTTTGGAGTGAGTTATAGAGAAATGCAAGATGAACAAATCAATATAGCAAACGTACACTACTTCTTCAGGAGGTTTTGCTGTGAAAGAGAGCCATGAATTCATTGGAAACTAAAGAAGGATGTGGAATCAAAGAATAAATATTTTTTTTATAAGATAAGAGGTTCTGGACCATATTGAGGTGTTGAAGGGAATGATGGAGTAGAGAGAAAATATTGTTGCTACAGGAGAAATAGAGAAAAAGTGAAAGAGGGAAGTTCTTGAGAGGGTGAGGGGCAAGATTCACGGGTATTTGCTTGTTGGTCATGGAGGTAAAAGCAGAGAACAGCGGGCAGACAGAGGGTGAATGTGGTGGACTACAAAGCAAGGGCATCAGCTGTGAATGGGCACGCAGAGGAAGTTCATAACTAAGGAGGAAGCAGAAGGGCCACAGTAATTTTATGGACCATGGGGAAGTGAAGGTAACAGGGAAGCAGCAATGAATCCCTGGTCTCCCCGTGGAGAGGCTGATCCTGGATATTCCCCGGGACCCATCAACAGGACTCAGCTCTGCCTCCTCAAAACTGCAACCTTAAACCTTAGTGCGGTCACCTCCCCTCTCCAAGCCACAGTTTCTTCTGTCATTTGGTGATGGTGATGGTTAGCCCATTCGGAGCTTGCTGAGCTCAGAGGCAAGAAGAGTGGGGATGCAGCACAGCGATGGCCCCGTAGATGTGACTCAATAAATGGGAGCCACTGTGATTTGTACTGGTTGCACATAACAGGCTTCCTGCCCACATTCCAACCGTGGTAGAGTAACAGTTGCACGGTTGTGTCCCCTCCTGTCACTGCAGAACCTTCCTTATTCATTGCTTTTCAAATGATTTTCTTAAAGGTTCTTGAGGACATACAGTGCTCAGGGTGTCTCTGTGGTTAGTCGTGGGGGTATGGGGAGTGGCGAGGGAGAGGGGAAACACCTACAAGTTACTTCTCAGACCGTAAGGCACTGAAGTTCCATAGAAACATGAGTCATGTATGTAACTTTAAATGGCCTGGTAGGTACACTGAAAAAGTAAGAAAAAACAGGTGAGGGGCACCTGGTGGCTCAGTCGATTAAGCATCTGCTTTCTACTCGGGTTGTGATCCCAGGGTCCTAGGATGGAGCAGAGTGGGGCTGTCTGCTCAGCGGAGAGTCTGCTTCTCCCTCTCCCTCAGCCCTTCCTCCAACTCGTGCGTGCTCTCTCTCTCTCTCTTTCTCTCAAATAAATAAATAAAATCTTTAAAAGAAAGAAGAAGAAATAAGTGATGTTAATTTTTAGAAAATATTTTACTTAATCTCCCGTAGCCACATAATTGTCATTTCAATACGTAGTCAATCTAAAAATTATCAATGAGCTATTTCACATTATTTTTTTTTTTAACATTCTAAGTCTTTAAAATCCGATGGGTGCTTTTACTTGTACAGCCCATCTCAGGTAAGACTAGCCACGTTTCCAGGGCTCAGAATATGGGGGGTGAGTGGCTACTGCTCTAGACAGCTCAGGGGCAGAGTTGGAATGGGAGAGCAGAAACAGAAGGAGACCTTGACTGGACTCTGACAGCCTGAGCTGCTGAGTGACCATAAACAGTTAACTTAAATGCTCTAAGTCTCAGGTTCCTCCTCTGCAAAATAATTGTAAAAACCAAACATTATTCAAGTACATACGGTGTGTCAAGCCCTGGCTCAGGCTTTATGGTATTAACGTATTTCATTCTGCAACAACCATTTGGGGAAGGCTGCCGAAACGTTTAGAAGGGAAAAAATAACTCTTGGCAAGAGCCCGGCACATATTTTGCACAGCCCATCTTGCTAACTAATTACGGTAGTTACTACTGGTAATTACTACCGTGCTCTTCTTCATCCCCAAGAGTACTGAGCCCACACAATGGATGGAGAAGGGCACCCCATCTGTCTGGTCAGGAGAACTATAGAGACCAGAGTCTACCTTCCTCTAGCACAGAATCCACAAGACCTAATGCTTGATGACACATTGTCATCACTCACTGATCCATTTTGCCTACCTTTGAAAACCAACCAGATATTGTGCCTGACCTCTCACAATGGCAGAGGAAAGGGGGGCTCTCATGCCCTTTAAGAGAGAGAGGGGGGCATGATCTGAGCCAGGGGAGTTGGGTCTTGGAGCCCTCAGGCAGAGAGTCAGTGGAGGAAGAAAGTCTTAGCTCATGTCTGTCTGACTGAGTCACTAGAGCTGTCTCTCATCAATCAATCATCAACCAGATGTCCATACACCCTTTTTTCTTTGCGTTTTAAAAATTGTGGTGAAATACACATAGCATGGTATTTATCATCTTAAGTACATAAGTTAGTGGCATAAAGCACATTCATATTGCACGACCATCACCACTCCCTGGTTCCAGAACTTTCTCATCACCCCAAACAGAAACTCTGTGCCCATCAAACAGTACTTCCCCATTCCCCAGCCCCTGGCAACCTGAATCTGCTTTCTGACTGAATTTGCCGGTTCTAGACATTTCATCTACATGGAATCATGTAATATGTGACCTTTTACGTATGGCTTCTTTCTCTTTTCGAGGTTCATCCATGTTATAGCAGGCGTCAGTGCTTGGTTCCTTTTTATGGCTGAGTAATATTCCACTGTGTGGACCACACTTTTTCTCTCCATCCGTCCATTCATGGATATTTGGCTTGTTTCCTTCCACTTTCTGGCTACTGTGAAGAGTGCTACTATGACCATGTGTGCACATTTTCTTAGAGTTCTTGTTTTCTCTATATACCTTTTGCCTAATCTCTTCTATCGGAGGGCAAGGACCTTATCTTCTTTAGCTAAGTGATCTTGCTCGTAGGCGACTTGCATGTTAGCAATTGTGGGAGCGTCTGTGATAGTGTGATTTATAATAGGAAATATGTATTTGATCTTCACCCCTGTTGGTGGCATAAGCTCCCAAACCTCTTGAAATTTCCTGTGATGGGAGTGATGAAGGTGTTTGTTGTTGTGTTAAGGAGGTGACTTTTGAAAAGCACCTAAAGACGGGGGCCAATCACCAGAGGAGCCAACTTTCAGTACCGCTCCCCCATTCACCACCTCCTGGGAGGGGAGAGGGGCTGGAGATTGAGTTCCATCGCTAATGACCAAAGATTTAATCAGTCATGGTTATGTCATGAAGCTTCCATTAAAACCCAAAAGGCTGGGTTTTGGAGAGCTTACAGTTTGGGGAATCAGAATGCTTCCACATGCCACCAGGCTTAGCTTCCAACTCCATGGGGACAGAAACTCCTTTGATTGGAGCCTCGCCCTGTGTTTCACTTCATCTGGCTGTTGATTCATATCCTTTAAGGTCCTTGGTAATAAGCCTGTAATCTCGTGAGTAAACAGGTTTCCTGAGCTCTGTGAACTGCTCTAGCAAATTAATCGAACCCGACGAGGGGGTTGTGGGAGACTGATTTCTGGCCTATCAGTCAGAAGCAGGTGACAATTTGGATTTGCAACTGGCATCCGAAGTGGCAGGGCAGGGGGAAGTCCTGTGGGACTGAGCCCCCAATCTGTGGGGTCTGACTCTAACTCAGGGTGGTGTTGGAATTGTGTGAATCTGTAGGATACCCAGCTGGTGTTGAAGAATTGCTTGGTGGTGTGGGGAAAACCCCCACAGGTTGAAATGAGGCTCGGAATCAACCACTCCTCACTTTCCTCTTCCTTGACCTATTCTTTGTCTTGGCAGCCATGCATCCAGCCCCACGTCGAAATCTCCAGTGGAGGAACTAGATTGCAAATTTCATTTCATTTTAATCCATTTGAGTCTAAAGAGCTCCATGTGGCTAGAGGCCGTAAGCTTGGCTGTGTAGCTCTAGTATGCCGGAGGGTCCCTCTCCCCTTCGCCCCGCCACACAGTGAGCTCACCGAGGCTGTTCCGAGTCCCGTTGGCCTCTGTGTTCTGGCCCCAGAGCCTGGCTGCATGCCCCAGGGAATATGAAGGAATGAGTACCCTCGTGCTCTCCTGTTTGCCTTTGTATCCCCAAATTTCTCTCTGCTTTCGACAACTATAATTGTGAGAGAGCCACTGGTGTTTTCTGATAACCTTTCAGACCTCAGGGAGACCTGTATGTCCACAGCCCAGATCACAGATCAGCCTTAACGTGCAGAGGCCTCCAGATGGCAGGAGCGTGGGGGCAAAGGGCCTGGGTACCTAGATTCCCAGGAGGCTCTGGCTCAGCCACAAATGATGCCAACACAGGCATCACATCCTTGACTGTTTGGAAATCAGGAGAGACTCCAGTTCCTGTTACCCAAGCAGCCCCTGATCTACTTCTCCTTCTGGGCCCTCAGCTCTGCTCCTTTAGAAATCATGGAAGATTGAGAAATTTTGCCTCATCAGAAGATAGATCTGTGAAGGGTGGAGAATAGAGAACCTCCGCTCTAGGGCAACCAAGGGAGTGCTGGGGACCCAGACTCTTGGCAGCGAGGACTTCCTGGCTTTGAGCCTTCACCTTCCCAGTTGTAACGTGGGTCTGTTAACAAACCCTCTGTAGAGGATCGTCTGCACGAGGAAGAGAGGCAGAGAATATTCACACAACAAAATGCTCCTCTACGGGAACGAGAATGAGTCAGTGATAGCAACGTGCACAGCTGTGGATGAATCTCACAGACGTAATGTTGAGCAAAAGACGCCGGGGGGGAAAAGAGGCGCTGGGGGGCTCAGTTGGCTGAATGTCCGACTCTTGATCTCGGCTCAGGTGATGGTCTCAGAGTCTTGGGGTCGTGGGATCGAGCCCTGCGTCAGGCTCTTTGCATACAGCGGGGAGTCTGCTTGAAATTGTCTCTCTCCCTCTGCCCCTACTCTCACTCATGTGCTCTCTCTCTGTCGCTCTCTCTCTCTCTCTCACCTCACTGACTAAATAAAACCCTGAAGAAGAAGCAGCAGCTGCCGCTGCCACCAAGCATAAAAGGTTACACTGTCTGAAATTTTAAAACGGGTCGATTAGACTGGGTCTGTTAGAATCAGGACAGTGCCTCTCGTGTGTGTGTGTGTGTGAGTGTGTGTGTGTGTGTGTGTGTGTGTGTGTGTAGGAGGTGGCGGGGGAGGACAGCATGGGGTGAGGGCAAGGGGATGGTGAGATGTTCTCCTTCTTGATCTTATAACCATTTGTTGATGGCACGTTAATGTAAGTGTAATGTTCCGTACGTATATTATACTTTGGTACAAATTTCACAGAGAGAGAAAGGGCAGAAAGAAAAAAGGAGGGAGGTGGAGGGGATGGAGGGGGGCAGGGACAGAGAGAAGAGAAAGGGAAGGAGCACCTTCCTGACACAGGAGAGGTAAAGGGTGGGCTCTGGAGTTTTCTGCAGCTGCAGAGTTGAGGTGGGTGAGTTGACACAGGGCTCTGTGAAAAGAGTGAAAATCATTTCCTACCCTTCCCCACCCCACCTTATCCACACAGGGGGGCGCTGGGAGAAGCACTAGCACTGCAAGCAGAAATACCTGCGTTCCAAGCACCACCATCAGTGACCCGAAGCATCTGGATAGTGCCTGAGGCAGAGACCACCACGGTCTCTATAGGTGTATATTTCCATGGGCTACAGATGGCCTCGGTCCCCCAAGTGTCACAGTAGGCAGGGACCATGATTTCCGGACTCTGACCGGGTGGGGACCCCAAATCGGCTCCCCCCGCCCCCTGTAGGCCTGTGGGGGCAACACCAGGGATGTGTTGAGATGACTAGTACCCTCTCACAAAGAGACAGTTGTTAAAATTCCAGGAATTGTAGGAGCCATTATTAGAAATCAATTGTATAAAATTAAGTCAGTCACATTTTAAAAAGACAAATTCTTTTTTTTTAAGATTTTATTTATTTATTTGACAGAGAGCCAAGAGATCACAGGTAGGCAGAGAGGCAGGCAAAGAGGGGGAAACAGGCCCCCTGCTGAGCAGAGAGCCCGATGCAGAGCTCGATCCCAGGACCAGGGCTCCATCCCAGGACCCTGAGATCATGACCTGGGCCAAAGGCAGAGGTTTTAACCCACTGAGCCACCCAGGCGCCCCTAAAAAGACAATAAATCTTAAAATCTACCACCTCCTAATTTCATTGCTATATTTGATGAGCAGACTTTCTCGTCCTGATGACTTTCTCGTCAGGGCTACGCTTGTTCTTCAATGACATGAGCGACATCTTTGCTGGATTAGAGAGTAGTCAGATACTCATTTGTAGTCTGATAATATTGTGATGTTACTGTCGGCGACAGAAGTATAAAAATTGGTGCTGGGTTTTGCAAGCAACAGCAAATCTCCTGAAACTATAGTTGTATGGAATTTATAACAAAGAGTATCATGGATTGTATCATTATTTGTAACCTGTGTGCTACCTATGCTTTATAACCATTGAATCTTTTACTGTAAACAGAAGTCTTTATATACAGGCATGCTTTTTTTTCTGGAGCCGGTTGTTAATATTTAACAATACTCCCGATTCCATACGAGCCCTCTTCGCATCCCGGCTTTGCCACTACCTGTGTGACCTTGGACGAGTCACTTACCTTTTTGAACCTCAGTTTTCTCTTCTCTAACACCGGATCTGTAGTAACCATCTGAAGGAGATCTCTGGTTAGAGCTAATGAATGTGAAGTGGGTGGCCCAGGTGGCGTAGGTCGTGGCCACCATCAACCCATCAATATTTTGGCTATTTCCACCTGCCGGAGACAGGCCCGCTCTCCCTCTGCTGCCTCCCATCCTCTGAGATCCAGACCACGGTGACACGGCCCTTTCCCTCAGACCCGCCTGGTCCATCCTTGGTCCTTCCGCACAGCACCTCCCTTTGGCAATTAGCCGATCAGGGGATCATTCCGCAGACTCTGCTCTAAAATGGTCCATGGTTTTCGACTCTTACAAGCTAACAACCATCTGACACATTGGTGCAAGTCATTTCCGGGGCCCCGAGCTCACGGAGTCAGAATATATGGGAGTGGGGCCCAGGGCTGTGTATGTCTAGCCACTGCACGCGGGTCACTTGGCCGCCGTGGTGCCCACAGACCCGCGGCAGGATCCTTGGACCAGGGATACCGAGAGTCGGTGGTGGGCACACGCTCTGGGCCACCCTCCTTCATCACCTCTCTGAGCGCCGATTTTAGCATTTGGAAAATGGAACTCCTCACACGCATCAGAGGCACGAGGGCCAGGCTGAGGGCGGGGTCGGAAACCCACGGCCCTGGTGCTGGCAGGAGACCGCGCGGGGAGGCTGCGTGCCTTCCTTTCCTCATCTCCCTGCATTGTGGTCGGAGCCCCCGGAAGGCGGGTGCCTGCAGCACTGACCACGGAGGGGGGCTCCCGGCGCCTCCTCTGACTTCCTCCATCTGGAGCCCACAGGGCACCCCTTCGTGACACACTGTCTGTGCCACACACTATCCACTCCGCAAATTCTTCCACGTTCCTTGAGATAGTCTGCAGTGGGCAGGTCTTTCACCCCCTCTGGAGCTGAGGAAGCTGGGGCCCGTACACAGCCCGGCCGTGTCTCTATGGCCAACACAGATCCGCTCACGCACAGCAGTGTGGTCACGGGCTCTCCTTGTCTGCCGACAGAAGGGGGACACTCAGCCCGGGTAGGACATGACTTGCCGAAGGCCACCAGCCTTGGAACCCAGGAGCGGCTGACTCCAGACCATGGGACCCTCCCAGACCACCGGGCAGACTCCCCAGATCATAGCTGAGGTGGCCAGGGTCCCTGTTGGCACCTGAATCATACATGGAGACCCTCAGTGCCGCTGGTTCGGGAACAGTTAACACGTATTGCACATGGCAGTGTGCCAGGGGATGTTCTCTTCTCCCTGAATCTGAAGGGCGACCCTGTGAGGGACAACTTTAGATACTCCCATTTCACAGATGAGGAAAGAGAGACTCAGGGGAAGGAAACGGCTCCTTGGCAAGAACATACAAGTAACTGCCTCCTCCTAGGGGGCCCCAGACTGTCCCTCCGACTGTCTTCTGACTCAGACAGTTGTGTTCCTTCTGTGGAAGCTCCTCAGGGGCTGGCTTGTGTTGGACGCGGACTCGGGTTCACAGTGGACCGCTTTCGGAAGGAAGTGGTGGAGGCACAGAGCCAAAGCCATGTGAGCAGGAGTAACCTGGGTCTCTTTCTGTTGGAGCTCAGAAGAGAGTCCAGCCCCAGGCCCCCTCTTCAGCACCCAGGAGTGCGGATCCCTCCCTCAGACCCAGGGGTCCAGCCCCCAGCCCCTCCTCCCTCAGACCCAGGAGTCCAGACCCCAGCCCCTCCTCCCTCAGACCCAGGGGTCCAGCCCCCAGCCCCTCCTCCCTCAGACCCAGGAGTCCAGACCCCAGCCCCTCCTCCCTCAGACCCAGGAGTCCAGGCCCCAGCCCCTCTTCCCTCAGATCAGGGTCCAGACCCCATCCCCTTCTCCCTCAGACCCAGGAGTCCAGACCCCATCCCTTCCTCCCCCAGACCCAGGGTCCAGACCCCCAGCCCCTCCTCCCTCAGACCCAGGAGTCCAGACCCCCAGCCCCTCCTCCCTCAGACCCAGGGTCCAGACCCCA
>CM052803.1:3327837-3394288 GCA_028533885.1 Nasua narica
GGAGGGGTGGAGGGAGAAAGCGAGGGAGAGGAGCGCAGAAATGGAGAGAGACAAGAGGGAGGAAGAGAGCGGAGAGCCCAGAAGGAGGCCTGGGAGGGCAGAGAAGGGCGAGACGGAGCCCCTGGGAAGGGAGGCCGTCGGGCGCGGGGGTGCGGGCAGTGGCGGGAAGCGGGTGGAGCTGCCCGGCTCGTCCGTGACCTCAGAGCCCCTGGCCCAGCTCCTCCCTGACGTCAGCCCTCCTCCGCCCCCGCCCGCATTGGTCTTCAAATGACCCCGGGTCTCCCCAGCCACAGCGAGACCCGGGAGCTAGCAGGAGAGGAGTGCCCGCCGGACCCGCAGCGATGACACAGGTGTGTGCGACCGTGCGGGGACTTTGGCACCTGTGTGACCACGGGGCGGGGGGGGGGGGGCGCAGCGCGGTGCTGTGCCTGACGGCGACCGTGGGGCAGTGACCTCGTCGGAACGTTGGGGTTCCATCCCCCTGCGAAGGTGGCCATCCCGCCTATAGTGCAAGAGATGAGACAAGTTGCGGAACCTGCTGTAAGTCCGCGTCTGCGTGCGGGCTGCGGGTGGGCGAGGCAGAGCTGTATTTGCTTGACACGTGGGCCGGATTTCTATTTTTTATGTGTTCAATAACTATCAAGTTGAACCAAATGAAATCGCGGCTCTGTGGTCACTTTTGCCTTTTAAAAATGGCTATTTCATAGGGTTCAACCTTAACTGTTACTATCTTCTGAAGCCCTGTCCCCTTGCTCCCACCGGGACCTACCGGGCCTGTGTGTTTGTTGGTCTGTGGGCATCCCTTCCTGCCCAAGGGCGTAGGTTCCCCAAATTCACCTGTGTGGCTGTTGGTGCGGGTCTCAGGCTCACTGAGCTCTAAGAGCAGGTTATCTGGGGTTATCTTCTAGAACATGAATGTCTTCCGATGTGGGCACACTCTGTGTGTCTCTTGTCACGTGGGAATACATGTGTGGGGCTGTGTGCCCACAGCCGACATAGGTGTGTTTCTGAGTGTTGGCATTAGAGCCCTCCAGGGACCCACGGATCTCAGCGGTCCCCAGCACAAACTGGGCCACTGGGAGAAACGCAGACGGGACCAGGTTTGGAGCAAAAGGACAGAGAAGGAGAACTCCAGAAGAGTGCTAATGTAATTATTAATACTGAGTGATTACTAGGCTAAAAGCTCTACCTATAGAAGCTAAAAGCCATGTCCTGTAGAAACAGCATGTGAGTCACATACATAATTTGAAATTTTTTAGTAGCTACATTTAAAAAAGTACAAAGAAGGGCGCCTAGGTGGCTCAGTTGGTTGAGCAACTGCCTTCGGCTCAGGTCATGATCCTGGAGTCCCGGGATCGAGTCCCATATCGGACTCCCGGCTCTGCGGGAAGTCTGCTTCTCCCTCTTACCTTCTCCCCTCTCATTCTCAGTCTCTCGCTCTCTAATAAATAAATAAATAATCTTTTAAAAAAAAGTACAAAGAAAAAGGTGAATTCAATTTCAATAATAGTAATGTAATATTTATAATATTTACAATAATAGTAATAATAATGTTTTCTATAACCCAATGTATCAGGGATCATTAGACTCTGTATTAAGCTAGATAGTCAATATTTGAGGTTTTTGTGTGTCATATCATCTCCATTGCACCTACTCAACTTTGGTGTAGCATGAAATCAGCCATAGACGATATGTAAACAGAGGAGCGTGGCTGTGTGCCAAATTTGATTTAAAGACGCTGAAATCTGAATTTCATGTCATTTTCCTATGCCACAAAATATTATTCTTTTGACTTTTTTCCACCCATTTAAAAATGTAAAAATTAGGGATGCCCAACTGGCTCAGTTGGTAGAGTATGTGGGTTTTTTTTTTTTTTTAAGATTTTTTAAAATTTATTTGACAGAGAGAGTACAGGCAAGGGAGCAGCAGGCAGAGGGAGAAGGAGAAGCAGACTCTCTGCTGAACAGGGAGCCCCATGTGGGGCTCGATTCCAGGACCCTGGGATCGAGACCTGAGCCAAAGGCAGATGCTTAACAGGCTGAGCCACCCAGGCGCCCTTGAGCATGCACTTCTTGATCTCGGGGTTGTAAGTTGGAGCCCCACATTGGGTGTAGAGGTTACTTAAAAAATAAAATCTTAAAAAAAAAAACCCCAAACCCTAAAAACTAGTCTTAGCTTGCACGGCTGTAGTGAAGAGGATAGCAGGCATTTGGCCCGACAGCTGTAGGGTACCGACCCCTGGTACTTCTCAGAAATATCATTTCATGAATAGACCCATCAGACCATATTTGCTATAACATAAAACTTCCTAGCAAGATTTTTAAAACTATCATTTCAGCATGTAAGCGATACAAAAACATTAGTGAGATATCTTCCTGTCTTTTTTCAAATGAAGGCTTCGGAATCTGGAGGTGTAGCACATCTCACACAGATGCTGTATTTTCACTGGAGATACTTTGATCTGCATTTAGAGTTCATAAAAATTACCGATAAAAAAGAAGCGGTGTGGGAACACCCTACTTGTTTCAAACATACTTAAAAGCTTTCCAATAACCGAATCAAGTATCAGTTTCTGAAGTTAAATACTTAAATAAAATTAAAAATTCAGTTCCTCGGTCATACTGGCTGCTTTTCAAGGACCCGGTAGCCACATGTGGCTGGTGACGCCTGTATTGGACGACACAAATCTGTATCCTAATGACTCACTTAACTCATAAAGAAGCCCATGAGATGGGCTCTGGTGACACAGGAGTTTAGAAGATGATGGAGCCAGACTGCCTGAGTGGCCTTGGGCGAGAGCATCACCGCCCTGTGCTTCCGTTTCCTTATATGTAAGAGGAGCGAGTAACAGTATCGACCACACTTGGAGATGTACGTGGCGTGTAAAATGGGACTAAATCCCCATTTTACAAGACGAGAAAATGGAGGCACCCCTCTCTCTGATTCTGAGCTCTTCCCGCAACATGTACTGGGCACTTGGCCCTGTTGGGAACCTGAGCAGTGACGGAGAATGTGGTCATGCCTTTGGGAAGTCAGAGAAAAGACTCCTCCACCTGTGAGCTTCATGACCTTGAGCAAGCCACTCTTCCTGGCTAACCAGCCCCCAGTTGTGCTATGTGTGTGATGGCAGTAAGTACTGTCTGCTGTCCCCCCACCCCACCCCAGCTCTCCTGAGGAGTAAAGCCAGTATATAAGCTGGGGGTTCAATGACCAGATCCTTAGGTTCAAATCCTGGCTTCTCGGTGATCCAGGCATGACCCTGGGCAGGCTGCTGCACCTCTCTCTGACTCAGTTGCCTCCTTTGTAAAATGAGAGTGTTAGTACCCACCTCTGTAGGGCTGTGTGAGGATTAAGATAAGTTAGTTTCTGTAAAGGGCTTATGGTAGCACCTGGTACCATATTCCATTCTTTTTAAGATGATGATGATCTCAACACTAAGAAACCTTTAATTGTGAGATGAGTGACTATTGTATGAGGCACTAAGAAGCGGGAGAGGAGAGCCCCTGTTAATTAAACTGTGACATTCCATTGAGTGTAATCCTCACGGATTGAAAAGCTGTTTAAAATGGGGGGTGTATTAGAATCGATATAATATAATCAAGCATCAAGCTTTGCTCACTGTTTGCCACAATTATTTTTTAAAATATTTTCCTTCCTTCCTTCCTTCCTTCCTTCCTTCCTTCCTTCCTTCCTTCCTTCCTTCCTTCCTTCCTTCCTTCCACAGAGAGCAAGAGCAGGAACACAAGCAGGGGGAGTGGGAAAGGGAAAGCAGGCTTTCTGCCGAGCAGGGAGCCTGATTTGAGGCTTGATCCCAGGACCTTGGGATCATGACCTGAGCTAAAGGCAGACGCTTAACCATCTGAGCCACCCAGGCGCCCCCACAATTATTTTCATTAGTGAAAATAACTTTGTAGCACCCAAAGGATCTTCTTTACAAAACGGGGATGTTGTATTGGTTTGGGGGAAAACCCTAGGTTTTCCTTTCCTTTCCAAGAGGATTTCAGGACTCTTTCCCCTTCCTCTCCCCTCTCTCTGCTCCCAGCAGGACATGCCCAAACCCACGCGGGCCGCTCGCCACTTCTCTGGCCTGGCCCGGCGGGTGCTGACTATCACCTTCGCGCTGCTGATCTTGGGCCTCATGACCTGGGCCTACGCCGCCGGGGTGCCACTGGCCTCCGATCGCTACGGCCTCCTGGCCTTTGGTCTCTACGGGGCCTTCCTCTCTGCGCACCTGGTAGCGCAGAGCCTCTTCGCTTACCTGGAGCACCGGCGGGTGGCGGCGGCCGCGCGGCGGGCGGCGGCGCGGGGGCCCTTGGACGCGGCGACTGCGCGCAGCGTGGCGTTGACCATCTCGGCGTACCAGGAGGACCCGGCGTACCTGCGCCAGTGCCTGGCGTCCGCGCGCGCCCTGCAGTACCCGCGCGCGCGGCTGCGCGTCCTCATGGTGGTGGACGGCAACCGCGCCGAGGACCTCTACATGGTGGACATGTTCCGCGAGGTCTTCGCAGACGAGGACCCCGCCACCTACGTGTGGGACGGCAACTACCACCAGCCCTGGGAACCCGCGGCGGCGGGCGCTGCAGGCGCGGGCACTTACCGGGAGGTGGAGGCCGAGGACCCGGGGCGGCTGGCGGTGGAGGCGCTGGTGAGGACGCACAGGTGCGTGTGCGTGGCGCAGCGCTGGGGTGGCAAGCGCGAGGTCATGTACACTGCCTTCAAGGCGCTCGGCGACTCCGTGGACTATGTGCAGGTGAGTGACAGGTGCCTGCGCCCCACCGTGCCCCTGCCACTCGTGGATTCTTCTTCAGGGCAGAAATTGGAATGGGCCTCTTTCTAACTCCCTTTGTTTATCCAACCATTCAGTGTAGGGATTCTTTCCGTCACTGGTCACAGGTTTGTTCTTACATCCCTCTGTCCGTCCATCCAATAAGACTGCTCATTTGTTTTACTCATTCATGTAGCGATTCACTAATTCTTCCCTTTCTTAATTCATTCATCCTTTCTTTCACTCCTACTCATACATTCTTTTCATTCTTTTTTTTAATTGTAGTTGACATCACTCATCCCTTCTTACATCCATCTCTCCAAAATGGAGATCACTTATTTTATTCATTCATTTACCTGTTGGATCCAGACTCTTTCCTTCCCTCATTCACCCATCCATCCATCCAGTCATCTACTCCATCTAAAGATTTATCCATTTATCCATCTAATGTAGAAATCATTCGCTGCTTTATTTATTCACCCATTCATTGGAGAGATTTCTTCCTGTCTTCATCCAATGTAGGAATTCATTCAGTAATGCACTGCATTAATTTTCTATTAATTTTCTAACTGATGACCACAAATTTGGCAGCTTGAAACAGAATACTTATTACTTCCTAGTTTCCATGAATCGGGAGACTGGGCAAAGCTTTACTGGTTTCTCTGTTTGGGTACCATTAGGCTATCATCATGTCAGCTGGAGCCGGGTCTTATCTCAGGCTCAGGGGCCTCTTTTCAAGCTCATGTGTTTGTGGGCAGAATTCATTTTCTTGGAGCCATAAAACTTCTTCTTCCAGATCAGCAAGAGAAAGTCTCTGACTTCTAGACCTTCTTTCAAAGGGCTCACCTGATTAGGTCAGACCCACCCCGGGAAACTCAATAGATTAGGCATCTTAATTACATTGCAAAACTCCTTTACTGTTTGTACATAAGGCAATATAATCATAGGAGTTATGTGCCATCACTTTTGCCATATCCTATGGGTGAGAAGCAAGTTACAGATCTCACCCATATGCCAGAGGAGGGTTTGATACAAGGGTATGGGTCTTAAGGAGGTCCTCTTAAAGTGTGATTAGACATTGAAAATGACTATGAAATTGAAAGTTATGTTCAATTGGGTGCAGAGTGTCCCAGCAACTCCCCACCCCTTGGTCCCCCTTGGTCCCCTCCCCTCAAACCAACCCTGGGCAGGGATTTGGCCTGATCCTGGCCCCTTCTGCCCCACAGGTCTGTGACTCGGACACAAGGCTGGACCCCATGGCACTGCTGGAGCTGGTGCGGGTGCTGGACGAGGACCCCCGGGTGGGGGCTGTTGGGGGGGACGTGCGGATCCTTAACCCCCTGGACTCCTGGGTCAGCTTCCTAAGCAGCCTGCGGTACTGGGTGGCCTTCAACGTGGAGCGGGCTTGTCAGAGCTACTTCCACTGTGTGTCCTGCATCAGTGGTCCCCTAGGTGAGCAAGGGTGGAGCTTGGGAGGGCCGTGGATAGGGTGGAGGGGATGAGAGGGAGCCAGAACGGGCTGAGCATGTGATTGAGGTTGGGAACAAAGATGGGGCTGCAACAGGGCTTGGGGATAGGGATAAGACTGGAAGTTGGAGGTGGGATGGTGTTTGCTGGAGTTGGAGAAAGGGCGTGGATAGGGATAGAGAATGGGGAAAGGCTCGGGGGAGGGAATGTGATGGGATTAGAGTCAAGGACAGGGTTGGGGCCAAGTTTGGGGTTGGTGAAGGGTTTTTGGATGAGGATGGATGGGGGATAGGACTGAGAATGGATCTGGGGTCGAGGATCGAGTTAGGGTGGCTTCGCTGTCAAAGTGGATGTGGGTGTGGGTCGGGGACAGGATTGGGGCACATTTGGGATGGGTATGGAGTTGAAGAAGGATTGGAGTTGAGCATGGGATTGGGACTGGAGTTGTTGCTGGAGCTCGGGCTGAGGACGAGATTGGGATGGTTGAGGATGGGGCCGGAAATGGAGGTACGCTGGGCTGGAGATAGGACTGGGGACAGTGCCGGCGACAGTAGAGGCCAGTGCTCCTGTGCTCCCCCCCACCCCACCTAGGCCTGTACAGGAACAACCTCCTGCAGCAGTTCCTTGAGGCCTGGTACAACCAGAAGTTCCTGGGTACCCACTGCACCTTCGGGGATGACCGGCACCTCACCAACCGCATGCTCAGCATGGGCTATGCCACCAAGTAAGCCGAGGGGTCAGGAAGTTGGGAGTGTGTGGAGGCCAGTGACTCTGTGTGTGTGTGTGTGTGTCAGGAATTCTCCAAACCCAAAGTATCTTGAGGACAGCGCTCTCCCAAGTGAGACATGAGGGGAGAGTGAAAGATACTGGAAGGGTCAGGAGCGGCATTTACATTGATCATGTGACCCAGTGGACCCTAAGTGAGGCAAGGTGGGGGAGGGGGAATTCCACCTAGAAGATGGCACGCGAAATGGGGCAGGATGGCTCTACCCGAGCAGTGCAAATTACTCCCAAGTGCGGTGGGAAGGGAAAGGGCGTGGGATCTAGTGAGAGAGCGAGTGAGAAGAATCAGGAAGAGTTGAAATTCAGTGAGACTCGGGGAGTATGGGTTCGACCACGAGTTCAGGGGAAGGAGATTTCTACAAAGCTAGACCCCGTGAAAGGACCAGAGAGAACTTAGGGTACACCAAGGGAACCCATGCTTTCATTCACAAGGCAAGCATTCATTACAACATGTTTTTGTTTATTTAAGTAATCTCAGTGTCCAATGTGGGGCTCGAACTTAAGACCCCAAGATCAAGAACAGCATGCTCTTCCCACGGAGCCAGCCAGGTGCCCCTCATGACAATATTTTAAGCTCTGAGGAGGCAGCAGTTAACAAGAGACACGAATTCACGCTTACGCCTACTGGGGAGACAGTGACTAAGGAGAACCCGTAGTCGGCTGGATTATGGGGCTGGATAATGGACATGCCAGGAAAAGGGCTTAGAGAGCCTGGGAGCAGGGAATGAAATGTTAACTAGGATGCCCTAGGAAGGGCAGGGATGGAGGCTGGAAATGGTGCAGCTGGAGCCCTACCTAGCAAGGCGGAGAGCCTCGGGGAGGAGGACAGAGTGGTAACGGGGTGCACTCAAGAAAGGCTGTGGGCCACCCAGGAACCTTGAACGAAAATGAGGGAGCCATGGGAGGGTTCTGGGCAGAGAGGTGACGTGTTGTTGTAACAGGATCCCTCTGGCAGCTGTTGTGAGTATAGACTGCAGGAGACAAGGGCAGGGCAGGGAGGCTACTGAGGAAGCCAGACGGCACAGGGGAAGGAGACGGTGTCAAGTAATACCCGCGGGGTTAGAATAGCGTGACGCCTCCTACCAAACTTGACTGTCCACGGCCACCTGATGACGAGCCATAAACGGGATCGTAGCCTTGCGCGGGCTTAGCTGCGAACCGGGTGGGGCTGGACGAGGATGTCCGCTGCCTCGGGAAGGGGCTTGATGGGTCCCTTGAGCCCAACACATGGGCTGCTTCGGGGAGGAACATCGCCGGCTTGTCCCTCGCCAGGGGCCTGCCAATAAGAGTGAGCGCGGGAGTATTCGTCATAGATTAGCGATAGCATTAGTAATAGGTCAGTAACTGTAATGACCTTAGTAACGGCAGTCGTGGTATTAGTCATCGTGCAAACAGTAGTACTTGCTAATACTTATTGAGCAAGTACAACATACTTGCCCTGGGAGTGTAGTGCTGATCCAGTGCTCACCGCAGCCCTATTCGGTGGGAATCCTTGTCCATCCCGCGCGACTTCTGGGAACGGGAGGCCCAGGGAGGTCAAGAAAGCTTGCAGTGGTGGGGCCGGCAGTGGCCTTTTCTGGCGCTGACCCCGGTGCCGATGGCCTGCCCCTTCCCTCCCGCGCAGGTACACCTCCCGCTCCCGCTGCTACTCCGAGACCCCCTCGTCCTTCCTGCGCTGGCTGAGCCAGCAGACGCGCTGGTCCAAGTCCTACTTCCGCGAGTGGCTCTACAACGCGCTCTGGTGGCACCGGCACCACGCGTGGATGACCTACGAGGCGGTGGTCTCGGGCCTCTTCCCCTTCTTCGTGGCGGCCACAGTACTGCGGCTCTTCTACGCGGGCCGCCCGTGGGCGCTGCTGTGGGTGCTGCTGTGCGTGCAGGGCGTGGCGCTGGCCAAGGCGGCCTTCGCGGCCTGGCTGCGGGGCTGCCCGCGCATGGTGCTGCTGTCGCTCTATGCCCCGCTCTACATGGGCGGCCTGCTGCCCGCCAAGTTCCTGGCGCTGGCCACCATGAACCAGAGCGGCTGGGGCACCTCCGGCCGGCGGAAGCTGGCCGCCAACTACGTCCCCCTGCTGCCGCTGGCCCTCTGGGCCCTGCTGCTGCTCGGCGGCCTGGTCCGCAGCGTGGTGCACGAGGCCCGGGCCGACTGGAGCGGCCCTTCCCGCGCCGCCGAGGCGCACCACCTGGCCGCAGGGGCCGGCGCCTATGTGGGGTACTGGGCGGTCATGCTGACGCTCTACTGGGTAGGCGTGCGGAGGCTGTGCCGGCGGCGGTCGGGGGGCTACCGGGTCCAGGTGTGAGTCCAGGTGTGCCGGCTGCTCGCCCGAGGGCCTTCAAGGGAGGCAAGAGGACACCGGCGGGGGCCCCAGGAGCCACAGACTTGCTGGGTGATTCTCTGGGCCTCGGTTTCCCTCCTCTGTGAAGTGAGGGGGTCGACCCCAGATTCTTCAGCCTGGACTTTTTTGGGGCTGGGACTTCAGGGTCTCTGGGGAGGGGTATTTATTGATCAGGGCATGGATTTTTAGGGGTGGGGGGACAAGGGTCCCCACATGCTGTCCTGGGGCCTACTTCCTCCCTGTTTTTATTTAATATCCATTTGTACTGTGTGATTAGGATATAATAAAGAATTTTATTTATTTTCTTCTGAGTCCCCCCCCCCCTTTTTTTTTTGAGAACTGAAGGGCTGCAGGGTTGAAGGCTGGGGACTCGTGGCTCTGTCTCAGGTGCAAGCTGTTTGGAGACAGGCTCCTTCTTCGGGAAACAGGGCTAATAATCCCATGGGTCAGAGTTGTGAGGGTGAAATTTCTCAACTTCTCATCCCAGATACTTACAGGAGTGCCTACTATGTGGGAACACTGGGGTACCCTGGAGGGCCTTTTTCTGGTCTGTCCACTTGGCTTAAGAAAGGTTAAGTCATACCTTGTCTCCTCAAACCCCTAGCACCTCACCCTTAGCTTGCTTCCCATCTCACTGAGAAAACGAAGGTGACAAGAAGAAAACTTTCAGCCCCACATGGCACGTCTTCCCACTGATCTGCATCTGTGCCCACACAGGCCACCTTCCCCCATTCCTGAGGGCCAGCTGTCTGCTCCAATGCCAACCCCTTCCACTGGGGCATTGGACCTCATGCCCTCTGGCCCACTCAAAGATCTCACTCCTTCCGTTCTTCCTATGTCATCAATTCTTCCCTCCCCACGGATCTTTCCCATCAGCATCCAAATGTGCCGTCACTCTCCAGTTTTTTTACACATTTAAAAAATAGTTTATTTACTTGATAGAGTGAGCAAGTGGGGGAGCACAAGCATTGGGAGTGGCAGAGGGAGAAGCAGGCTCTCTGCTGAGCAGGGAGCCCAATGCGGGGCTCGATCCCAGGACCCCAGGATCATGACCTGAGCTTAAGGCAGACGCTTAACTGACTGAGCCACCCAGGTGCCCCGACTCTCCGATTTTTTTTTAAAGATTATTTATTTATTTGACAGAGAGAAGGAGATCACAAGTAGGCAGAGAAGCAGGCAGAGAGAGAGGGGGAAGTAGGCTCCCTGCCGAGCAGACAGCCGATGCGGGGCTCGATCCCAGGACCCTGAGACCATGACCCGAGCTGAAGGCAGAGGCTTTAACCCACTGAGCCACCCGGGCGCCCCTCACTCTCCGATTTTTAAGACTCCCCGTCTTGTACTATTTCCTCCTAAGCTACTATCTCATTTTTTAAAAGTAATCTCTACCCGCAATGGGGCTCAAACTAACGACTCCGAGATCAAGATCTTTTGTGTGCTCTACCAACTGAGCCACCCAGGCACCCCATACCATCTTATTTCTAACAGCAAAACTCCTTGAGAGCTGTTTATATTGGTCTCCAATTTCTCTCCCACAAAGTTTAGCCATGTCAAGTATGTAATTCAGTGGTTTTTAGTAAGTTTATAGACTTATGCAATCATTACCGTGATCTCATTTTAGAACATTTTCGTCACCCCCAAAAGGAACCCCGTACCCACTGGCAGTCCCTTGCATTCTTCACCCTGAAACCACCTCGATGCCCTAGGCACCTAATCTACTCTGTCTCTACAGATTTGTATGTGTCATTGGCTCATTCCTTTTTATTGCCAAGTAATATATTCCGCTGTGGGGATGTATCACATTTGCTCTACACATTTATCAGTTGATGGACATTTGGGATGTTTCCGTTTTTTGGCCATTGTGAATAATGCTGTGAACATTCACATACAAGTTTTTGTGTGAACACGGGTTAAATTCTTGCCAGGTGGGATTCTCTAGGCGTGGTTGCTGAGTCATGGTGATCCTGTTTAATTTACTGAAGTGCCAGACGGTTTCCACAGTGCCTGTACCATTTTATAGTCTCACCAGCAAATTAGGAGGGTTCCAGTTTCCCTACATCATCACCAACATTTGTTATCCCTTGACTTTTTTTTTTTAAGACTTATTTATTTGAGGGGCGCCTGGGTGGCTCAGAGGGTTAAAGCCTCTGCTTTCGGCTCAGGTCATGATCTCAGGGTCCTGGGATCGAGCCCCGCATCGGGCTCTCTGCTCGGCAGGGAGCCTGCTTCCCCCTCTCTCTCTGCCTGCCTCTCTGCCTACTTGTGATCTCTCTCTCTCTGTCAAATAAATAAATAAAATTTAAAAAAAAAAGACTTATTTATTTGAGAGAGAGCACGAGTGGGGTGAGGGGAAGAGGGAGAGGGAGAAGCAGACTCCCCGCTAAGCAGGGATCCCAATGTAGGGCTTGACCCAAGGACCCTGGGACCATGACCTGAGCTGAAGACAGAACCTAACTGACAGAGCCACCCAGGTGCCTCTCACCTGACTTTTTGATTATAGTCTCCCAGGCGGTGTGAAATGGTATCTCACTGTGGTTTTGATTTGCATTTCTCTGATGATGAGTGTGGCCTCCCACTGACTTTCAAACCCATGCCAATCAGATGGCCTCTATGGAAATGGCTCTGGTCAAGTTCATCGGTGATGTCTCCATTGCTAAAACCAATGGCCAATTCTCAGGCCTTCTCTTTCACCATGTGGCAGCATCCGACCCAGCTGATCGCTCTCTCCTTGAAATGCTGTCTTTGCTTGGCTTTGCAAATGCTGCAGCTGCCTTGCTTTCCCCCTTTTCCTTCTCAGTTCCTCTTCATTGTTTGGACTGCTTAACTTTGGAGAAACCTCCTCCTACCCACTTCTCTTATCCATCTACACTCATTTCCTCTGTGTAACCAGTGGCATGGCTCTGCATACCTCATTCATGCTCCATTCATGCCTGGAGAGGGGGGCTCTGCCACTTGTATCTTCAGATCAGACCTCACCCCTAAATTCCAGACTCATCCACCCAACTGCCTCCAAGACACTTCCACTTGGGATACCTCCGCACCAGACCCAACACCTCATCTGTCCTCTTTTTCTTCCTCCTCAATCCCCATGAAACCTGCTCCTCCGACAGCCGTAAACAGAACTCTGACATTCCAGCTGTTCAAGCCAAAAATGCTAGAAGCGCACTGTGCGCATAGGACTTTTTTTTTTTCATTTGTTCATTCTTTGATGACGTCAATCAGTCCCAAAACCATTTACCAAGTATGTACTGAATTCCACATTTTGCCAGGTTTGCAGATACTGAAATGAGTAAGAGGCAGCCCCTGCCTTCCAGCAGCTCCTAGTCAAGTAAAACAAGGAGGGAGATCCAGAGTCATAACCAGGATGCCTGGACACCTGCCTCTGTGACTTCTGTTTTCACAGATTAGGGACAATTTAAATTATTAAAGCTACAAAAGATTATAAATTTAGCTCCTCAGGGGCGCCTGGGGGGCTCAGTCGGTTAAGCCTCTGCCTTCGGCTCAGGTCATGATCCCACGGTGCTGGGATGGAGCCTCACATCAGGCTCCCTGCCCAGCGGGAAACCTGCCTCTCCCTCTGCTTCTGATCCTCCCCCTGCTCCCTCCCTCTCTCAAATAAATAAATAAAATCGTCAAAAAAAATAAAATAAAATAAATTTAGCTCCTCAGTGTCACTGGCCACATTTGACTTGCCTCATAGCCATGGGTGGCTCGAGGCCACCACAATGGACAGTGCATATCTAGAATGCTCCCATCATGGCAGAGGGTTCTACTGACATTGCCGCTGCCATGCCCATTAACACATGCCCCTTCTCCTTTCTTCCCCTAACACCCAACATTCTGATCCATCAGCAAACCCCACTGGTTCTACTTTCAGGGCAGATCTAGAACCCCTGCTCCTCACTGTCACCACTTTGTCCCCGAGCTGCATCTCCTTCCTGGATTAAAGCTGTCCAGATTACCACGGCACCTAACGCTGGTTCCTGCTTCTTCCCCTGCCCGCCAGAGTTTATCCATGCAAATCAAATTAAATCATGACCTTCCTCACCTCAAAAACTGCCCATAACTCTCATGTCAGAGGAAAAGTCAAACCTTACAGCGGCCAAGGTCCTGTGTGATCTGGTCCCCTCACATTCTCTCTGCACACTCATTTCCTCAAGTCCTCCTCCAGATGCCTCCCAACAGCCACGTCCCCAACACGAGGCGCACTCAGCGGCTTTTGTCCCTGCCGTTTCTGACTTGATCCGTGTCGCATTGTGCTTAATTTTCTTGTTTATTATCTGACCATCCATTACAATCTAAACTCCATGGGGTGTCGGGTGGCGCAGTCAGTTAAGCATCTGATTCTTGATTTCAGATTAGGTCATGATCTCAGGGTTGTGAGATCGAGCCCCACATCCAGCCCCATGTTGAGTCCATCGAGGACTCCATTTCTGCAAGTTGAAATGTCAAAGAGACTGCCAGAAATCTGAGGAGGGGTCTGGGCTTGTACCTAAAGTCCTCAGCACAGGACCTTGCACTGTGACAGCTCTACACATTACTGTCATTAGAGGAATAGTCACCTGGGCATATATGGGGTATGCTGGCCTCCTCCTACCTGCGTTAGTAGTGACTGTCAATGATGAAAGAATCTACAGAGCTGAAATATATTCTTTATTTTAGGAGTAAAAACAAGATAAGGAAGTAAGAAAAAGATACCTTTGTTAGCTGCCCTGGAAGTACCATCGAAAGAACATCCTGGGGAAACAAGGAGGCATTTGTGTTGGGGGGAAAGGCTGGGGATTAGCTATCTGGATCCTGGAAGCCTGGGTCCCAAAGGTAGATAAGGCCTGAACTCTTGGATCTGAGGGAAGAGGGCCTGGGGGCTTGGACTCCTGGAACTGGAGGAGGAGGGGACTGGAGGCCTGGACTCCTGGGTCTGAGGAAGTAGGGGGCTGAGGGTCTAGACTTCTGGGTGTGAGGGTGGAGGGGGCTCAGGGTCTAGACTCCTGGGTCTGAGGGAGGAGGTAGCTGGGGGCCTGCACTCCTGGGTCTGAGGGTGGAGGGAGGTGGGGGCCGGACTCGAGTCTGAGGGAGGAGAGGCTGAGGGTCTGGACCCCTGGGTCTGAGGGAGGAGGGAGGAGGGGGCTGAGGGTCTGGACTCCTTGATTGGAGGGAGAAGGGGGCTGGGGGCGAGGACTCCTGGGTCTGAGGGAGGAGGGGGCTGGGGGTCTGGACTCCTGGGTTTGAAGGAGAAGGGGGCTGGGGGTGAGGACTCCTGGGTCTAAAGGAGGAGGGGCTGAGGGTCTGGACTCCTGGGTCTGAGGGTGCTGGACACCAGGTCTGAGGAAGGAGAGCGGGTGCTGGGACTCCCGGGGTCCTGGAAACTCACCAAACCACAAGAGTCACACTGGTTGACGCTAAGGCCGCGACGGCCGCGAGCAGGCATTGGTTGCTCGGCGTCAGAGCCTCGGGCTTGGCTAGCAACTCGCCCAGACTTGGCCTCCAAGTTTCGAGCATCTTCGCCTCCTGGGGCGCCCAACGCAGCACTTCCCGGAAGGAGACCTGGAGCTCGGTCTCTCCACGTGGGGGCGCACCAGTCACTGCAGGGCACGCACGTCAGTCAGCGCGAGCCCCGCCCCCCGCGCCGCCCCGCCCCCCGCGCCGCCCCGCCCCCCGCGCCGCCCCGCCCCCCGCGCCGCCCCGCTCCCCGCGCCGCCCCGCCCGCACCGTTAAGAAAGAAGTAGAGCCGCGCCAGCGGGATCTGGTCGTGCGTGATCACGCAAGAGAATGTCCCGCGGTGCGCGGGCTGCACCGGCCGGATCCGCGCCAGGTATCCTCGGGCCCGCGGGAGGTCTTGGAAGTAGGACACGTCTTGAGTCCGGACCTGAGGGACGCTCGGGCTGAAGCGGCGGGAGGAGAGGCGCCTCGCCCGAGCCCAGGTCAGCTTTCCTCTGCCGGGTCTAGCCAAAACGCAACGTTCAAGCCCCGCCCCAGAGCTAGACCACACCTTCTTGAGCCCTGGGCCCACCCCTAACCTCATATTCCGGGACCCTTCACGCACGACCCCGCCCCTCTAAGCCGCCTCCTGAGCCTCCACTTCTAAATCCCAGGACCCTCCCCTTGCACGAAGCCCGAATCTAGACCGAGCTCCCCCGAGCCCCACCCGCTGTGTCCTGGCCCCCCCCATCCCTCTAGAGATGCATAACCCTCCTCCTAAGCCCTTCCCCGCTCCGACTCACACCTCCTCCTGCGAACTTCCAGGAATAGGTGATTTCCTCCTTAGGCAATTCGAAGTTCACAGCGCAAGAGAATTTAGCCTGCTGACCCCGAGTCACCGTCAAGTCCTGAACTGAAAACAGGCCCGCGTAACCGCCCGAGCCCGCCCCTGTCTGGCCCGGTCCCTTCCCGGCTCAGCTCCCGTTCCTCCGGTCCGTCCGGTTCCTTCCCCTTCCAGGCCCCGCCCCTCACCTGGGCAGTCCAGCGGGAGGTCGCAGACCTTGGAGTAGCACCCGCGGCAGTGGAAACGCCGGGCGACCTCCTGCAGTCCTGTGGGACGGAAACGCTGTGCCTGGGCTCCATCCGTGTTCCCCAGCCCGGGTCCCTTTGGCCAGGTTAAGGTCTGTGAAGCCTCCCGGGCTCTAACGGCCACACAGGTCCTGGGCGCCGCCTTCCCTGCGCTCACTGGCTGGCCCGCAACACTCTCCGGTCTCTAGGACTCCTATTGGCTTGTTTTTGCTTTCGGGCCCGCCTTGTAGGAGGTTTGTGAGCAATACCTGGTTTAATTACTTTTCTCCGGGGTTCTTATTGGTCTCCCGTTAAAAATCCCAGGTTTCTCTCCCGACCACCTCCCTTTCCCCTAAATTCTGAATTTGGGATGAAGAGCTTACCGCAGGGAGGGATGCAGGCCCGTACTGTGGAGAAAGAGGAAGTGTTACTATCCTGGAAAGCCTGGAAGTGCCCCCCTGAAGCTTGCCTAGAGGACAGGTTACTAGGCCAGATGCTTTCCTCCAGGGGGCGGAGCCAGGCCTGCGGCAGTTCACCTGCAGCCTTCCACCTGTAGGCGGGGCCAGGCCTGCTGTATTCCACTATGGTCCGGCGCAGGCCCACTGCTGACTAAGGCGGGATCGACCCTGGAGTATTCCTCTCAGGGGGCGGCGCTAGACCCTGGGCGATAGTTTCTGGGGACAGGGTCGAACGAGGGGGCTCAATCAGAGGAGAGGTGTGGCCAGGCTAGAATTCGCCTACTGAGGGGGCCCAGTTGGAAAGGAGACATCACAGAGTGCGCAGGGCCAGAGAGATCCGG
The DNA here is from genome assembly GCA_028533885.1 of Nasua narica. Classification (NCBI taxonomy): domain Eukaryota; kingdom Metazoa; phylum Chordata; class Mammalia; order Carnivora; family Procyonidae; genus Nasua; species Nasua narica. The sequence continues at coordinate 3,344,471 of CM052803.1, forward strand.
AGAGAGGGCCCGGGCTAATCTGGGACAGAAGCATCCCAAGATGGGGTCCTGGCTGGAAAGGAAATCTTCCGTTGAAGCGGGGACCAGATCCTAGAGTGTTCCTCGCAAGGAAAGAGGCTCAGAGGGGACTGGGCTGAGGGAAGAAGATGGCTGGCTCAGGTTTTTAGAACTGTTTGTGTGTGTGTGTGCACGCGCGCAGGCTTAGCTTCTTTTACCTTCTTTAAGCTGCGTAATGACCTTCCGCATTTTCTCTGCAGCGTTAGGAAAAGCCACCTTAAAGGAGCCTGGAGGGTGGAGAGGGACCTTGTAGTGAAAACCCTTCCTCAAGGCCAGTCAACTTGCTATCACGGTGTTTGTCCCTTCCTCAGCCCCTCCCCATCCCCACACGTCTATAGTATATAAAGCACCCCTCCTCTCACCTTCTCAGGCCCTATCTACCTGGAAGGCTGACAGATCCCCAAGTCTCCTTCCCTCTGCCTCTGGACTATCTTTCTGATGGAACCCCTCCTTTGCATCCTCTGCGTTGATCTTGTTGAGGGGAAAGGGGAGGATAAAGATCAAATTCCTCACCAAATTCTACTAGGCCCTACAAAGTCTGGCCTAGTTTCCTCCACTTCTCTATTCCATCCCTGTTCCCCACCTTTCATTTCCCCTAGTATGAAAACACCCATATTCTCTAGTACCCCAGGCCCTTTGCATGTGCTGGTGTGTTTCTAAGCACATCTTTCCTGCTACTCCTCATCCTTCTTCTCCTACCTCATGTCATCTCCTTCGAGGTGTTCCCTGACCACAAATCTAATCTAATCCAGTTCCCTATTTTTGCCTCTCGAAGCGTTCCATTCATTCCATGCCGAGTTCTCACCAGTTTACAATTATTATATTTATATATACAGCGATCATTTAAGTCTGTGTCTTCAGTTAGTAAACAGGTCATTCTTCAGTGCTGTATCCCCAGAACCCAGGAGAGGGCCCTGAGTCTTAGCAAGTGCTCAGGAAGTGTGTGTAGAATGAATTCCAGGATCCAGCTGGAGTGGAGACCACAACTGGTGGCCTGTGGCTCTAGTCCATCTCGTGAATGTGTTATATTTGGACTGGAACGTATTTTTAAAAATGAACCAGTTGCCATGTATAAAATTTGGGAAAGTCACAGAAAATGTTTGGCATCTCTTTTACAAAATTTGGAAGAGCTCTAACACAAGAGACTGTATTTTCATGAGGCAGCAATTAGCTCGAGCTTAGTGGCAGCCACCCCCTTTCGCCAGGGCACGCACCTGCCACTTCTGCATGGTCTCCAGACTGTTCATTTCTACCCCCTTGACTCTTTTTAAATCTCTGTTCTCATGGGTGTTGGAGTTTTGACCATTGTAATGGCCTCCAAACTGTGAGGTTTTGTGGCTCTTCCAAAGTGGATGGCTGGCTGGATTGATTTACTGGTGGAGGTGGTTTTGGAAATGAGAACTGTAGCAGGTGTGGGGTACCTCAGTGGCTCAGTTGGTTAAGTGTCTGACTCTTGATATCTGCTCAGGTCATGATCTCAGGGTTGTGAGATCAAGCCCTGCATTGATTGGGCTCTGCACTTAACACGGACTCTGCTTGGGATTCTCTCTCTCCCTCGGCCCCTCCCCATGCTCTCTCTCTGAATTGTGTCCCTCCCAAACTCATAATTTTGAAGCCCTAACCCCCAGTACCTCGGAACGTGTGTATACTTGGAGATACAGCCTTAAAGAGGTAATTAAGTTATAATTCGGTCATTAGGGTGGGCCCTGATCCAGTATGACTGATTGCCCTGTAAGAGAAGGAAATCTGGACAGACATACTGAGGGGAGACCATGTGAAGACACAGGGGAGAGAGAAGATGGATATCTACAAGCCAGAGAGGCCTCCGAAGGAACCAACCCTGCTCACTCTGACCCCTTGATCTTGGACTTCTAGCCTCCAGAATTATGAACTAATACATTTCTATTGTTTAAGCAACCCAGTATATGGCACTTTGTTATAGCGGCCCTAGCAAACTGATACACAGGGATTGCTAGTTGCTTCCAAATATTTCTGTAGTAACATCACATTGCGTTTCAAGTGGGAAAGCACCCCCTGGCCCCGCCAAACACCAAGCTAAAAGACTATATTCCTCAGTATCCCTTGCAGCTACGTGTGGTTATGTGACCCACTTGTGGTCATATAACCAAGTTTTGGTCTGATTTGTAAGTGAAAGTGTTATGTGTGAGTCACAGGAAGGAGCCCTAAGAGAGAAGTGGCACCATCTTCTCCATCTCCATCACCATCTCCTCCATCTGCTGTCCAAGACTTGGATTTGATGGCTGGAGCTCCAGCAGTCATGCAGAACCATGAGGATAAGGATCACATCCTAGGATAGTAAAGCAGGAAGCTGGCAAGGGTTTGGGTCCCCCAGAAAAATGAAGTGAAGCTGTCGTATGAAACTTAAGTGCCTATCTCAAGACTTCCAGCTTGCTTATGCCACTGCACATGCCTCTGTGATTTCAAACCATACAGAAAAGAACTGAGACTACTGCCGAGAGAGGGGCAGATGTGATGATCCTTGGGTATAAACTGGAGAGAGGGGGCACTGAAGCCAGGAAGTGGGTTCAAAATGAGAGGTCAAGGACTTAGAGGTCTCTACTTGGCCACAGGGCGGGTGTGTGGTCTGGAGAAGGCAGGAGGGTCAGGAGGATGTGGTCAGAGTGGGGTGCTCAAATGAGAGGCCGGGATGTCGGACGAGTCATCAAGGAATATCTCTGCGCCAAACCAAGTGACTCACAGGGAGGATGAGTGTGGGATATGCCAAGTGAGCCATGGCAGGGGTGTGTGTGTGTGTGTGTGTGTGTGTGTGTGTGATATCTAAGTACGTCATGGGAATAAGGTAGAGATGGAGTGAAAGGTCCAAAGAGAGCCCAAAGGGTGAAGGTTATCTCAAGTGAACCACAAGGGGGCATGGGTGGATGTTGCAAAGTCTCCCCCAAAGAGGTGTGTATCGTTAGGAACTTCCAACTGTTTGAGACCATCCAGGTTTGAGTCCTGGCTTGTCCATCTGTGAGCCCACCTGCCTCCCATCTGAGGGATCCATTTCAAGTCCTCTTCCCTACATGACCTTGACCAAAGGTGTAACTTTCCTGATCCTCAGTTGGTAAAATGGGGACAATATTAGGATTGGGGGTGGGATTTAATGCCATACAATATAAAAGCGTCCCCGTGCCCAACTTATGTGCCTTTGGATGGCTTAGGGTGGTGTCTGGTACACAGTGAGTGTATTACCATCTCCAAGTTTGAGATGGGGAAACAGAGGCACAGAGAAGTTAGGAAGACGGCCGATGGTCACAGAGCTAGATCTGACCCCCAGTGGCTGAGCTGCCCTCCTCTCCACATCGCACCACTCACTCCCTGGTTTATAGACACAAAGGCTATCACCTGCCACCGCGGAGAGCCTCTCTGAGTCAGCACATCTGTCTCTTGGGTCCCCCATCTGGGAGACCTGGGAGTTGCCCTCTTCCTCCTCCCTCCTTCCTCCCCGCCAACACAGCCAGTCCCGGTATCTCCTGGGTCCAACCTTTCTGTCCAGCTGGGCCCTAACTTCCCCATCTGGAAAATGAGGTTATAAAATGCCACCGGACCGGGCTGGTATGAAGATAGCCTTCAGGAGGATAATTAGTTATCAATAAGTGCAGACACGGCCTCTCCCATGTATGGGGCAGGTTTGGCACAGAGTCAGATCTGTCCTCTCCCTCCCCCTCCCCCCTCACGCTTGCCCCTCTCTCGGCTCAGCCCTCGTCTTGGGGTCCCCTCGTCTTGGGGTCGTGACTGGTCCGAACCACCACTAACCTTCTCTTCACCGGTCTCCCTGCTTCTGCCCTTGGCCCTCGTGGCCTTGGTCAGATACTGGCTCCTTCTCGCTCCCTAAAACCCTCTGATGGCTCCCACCTCAAGAGCAAAAGCTGAAGTCAGTTCAAGGGTCCCCAAGATCGGCTCTCCAAGTATATTCTTGGTGCGGCAGCGGCTGGCAACTAGTTTTCCTGGCCCTACCTCAGACCTACTGGTCAGAAGTGGAGGGTGGGCCCCCGGAGTCTGCATTTCCACAAGCTCTCAGGAGATGCTGACACACACTGGGGCTTGAGAACCTCCGGCCTATGAGGTCCTGCAGGATGTGGTTCTTTGCAGCCTCTGACTTCATCTCCTCCCATTGCCCCTCCCCCATCGACTCCACTCCAGCCCTTCGTGCTGGCTTTTCCCTCTGTCCGGAATACTCTTGCCCCCATTATCTGCATGGCTCTGTCACCTGGTTCAGCGCTTTCCTCAGTTGCACCTTCTCACGTGCAACTCCCTTGACCAACCTATTTATAATAACCACGCCACTGGGCACCCTGTTCCCTTTTCCCTCCTGTTTGCCTCCGGAGCCTGGATTACCAGCTGACACACTGCAGTATTTCACTGATTATGTTTATTGTCTGTCCCTCCCACCCCCCAGTATAAGCAACCTGAGGGCTAGTGGTCTGTAGATTTGGCCACACCTATGTCCCCAGTGCTGTTTCTGGCATATTTGATGAATACCTGTTGGTCGTATTGCACCAGCTTCTCCCGGCCTCCAGTGTGTCCCCCTCAAAACCCCAGAGGGTCTTTCTATGCCCAGAGCTGAGCCCAACCTTCCCCTGCTCACAGCCCTGCTCCTTCCGGGCAGTCTCAAGTCTCCCTGACCTTTCAGCTAAACCCTGGACCTGTGTGTCTAGCTGTCTCCTGGGTGTCCCCCGAGTCCCTCACCGTCGCTGTGTCCTAGCCCAGCTCGCCATCTGCTCCCACTCCCGCTCTTTCTCCCGGGCTCCCCGTCTCAGGGAGGACCCAGGGCCCCCCGTCGCATGGAGCTGGACCCTGGGTGCTGTCCATTACCCCCCAACCCCAGTCCCCAGACGGACTGTCAGCCCCAAGCCCCGTCCTCCTGCCCTTGACTCTCTTCTTCACCCATGCCTGCCTCTCCACCGCCCTAGCTCAGGCCTCCCAGCCTCCACTGCCTCCCCACTGCAGTGCATCCCACACCCAGCTCTAGGGAGGTCGTCTACACACGGAACGGGACTTGTTCCTGCTCTCTTCAAAACCTTCTATGACAGGATGGCCTAAATGGGAAGAAAGGGTGTTTTCTGGAGTCCTCAGCATCTCCCCCCACCCCAGCTTTGAGTTGCTCAGGCCTCTCTTTGGGGGTGGGGGGATCTGTAGCTGGAGTCTTCTCCATGCTAACTCCCCAGATGCCCCCTGGGTGGACAGGAACCTCCCCATCTTTCAGGATCATTGTCAGAAAGCTTGGTGGGCCAGAGCAGAAAACAACAGTTGTAACAGCAGATGTAGAAAGAAGCCCTGAGGGCGCCTGGGTGGCTCAGTTGGTTGAGCAACTGCCTTGGCTCAGGTCATGATCCTTGAGTTCCGGGATCGAGTCCCACATCGGGCTCCCAGCTCTATAGGGAGTCTGCTTTTTCCTCTGACCTTCTCTCCTCTCATGCTCTCACTTTCTTTCTCAAATAAATAAATAAAATCTTAAAAAAAAAAAAAAAAAGGAAAGAAAAGAAAAAAAGAAAGAAGCCCTGGACCAAGGACTGGCCAGTTTATGCTGTACACAGTGCTCCCTCTCCCTCCTCCCTCTCCCTCTGAGGTCCATCTGGTCAGGAGGCTCCTCCCTCTCGCCAGACTCCACCTCAATCAGGGAGGCAAGGACATTGTCCCATCTTCCAGGCGGGCAAGTTGAGACCCAGAGGGAGGCAGTAACATATCCAGAACCTCATAGCCAGGAAGTGGGGGAGCCACATAACCAGTTCAGAACTCAGGTCTACCTGATCCCAACTAGGCTTCAGCCTCTAGGTCATTTCTGTACTGTTCTTGGAGATCCCCACCGGGACCCGCCCATCCCTTGCCCCCCCCCCCACCGACAAGTTGGGTTACTAGCACTCCCTCCTCCAGATCTGCCTCCAGATTCTGGGCCCCCACACACAGCCATCTCTTGGGGGTTTGGACCCCACGTCCACCAAACCATCCCCCCCCCCACTCACCCTGGGCAGTGGCCATCTCCTGGAGAGAGTGGGTCATCTGGGTGAAGGCGTCATGCAGATGGCTTCTCTCATCGTAGTCTGGGAGGGAGGATGGAGGACACAGGCTGGGAAAAGCAGTTCCCTCAACACCGCGCCCGCGGTGTGGACATTCTCTGTATCTCTAAGACAGCTCCTGTCTCCAAGTCTCTGTCCTGGCCCCAGTGTTTATCCCACAACTCTGAGTCTGTCCCTCCCCCCAGTGTCTATCCTGCCTTCTCTATCCGAGTCTGTCCCCTGTCCCTGTCCTCCTCTGAGTCTGTCCCCCATCTCTATCCTCCTCCCAGAGTCTGTCCCCATCTCTGTCCCCCTTCCGCAGTCTGTCCCCATCTCTGTCCTCCTCCCGCAGTCTGTCCCCATCTCTGTCCTCCTCCCGGAGTCTTTCCGCATCTCTGTCCTCCTCCCGGAGTCTGTCCGCATCTCTGTCCTCCTCCCGGAGTCTGTCCCCATCTCTGTCCTCCTCCCGGAGTCTGTCCCCATCTCTGTCCTCCTCCCGGAGTCTGTCCCCATCTCTGTCCTCCTCCCGGAGTCTGTCCCCATCTCTGTCCTCCTCCCGGAGTCTGTCCCCCATCTCTGTCCTCCTCTCGGAGTCTCCCCATCTCTGTCCTCCTCTTGGAGTCTCCCCATCTCTGTCCTCCTCCCGGAGTCTGTCCCCCATCTCTGTCCTCCTCCCGGAGTCTGCCCCCATCTCTGCCCTCCTCCCTCTCCGAGTCTGTCTCCCCATCTATACCCCCTTTAGTGTGCCCCCTAGTGTCTATCCTCCTCCTCTTGAGTCTGTCCCCCCGCTGTATCTTCCTCTCACTGAGTCTGGCCCTCAGTCTCCATCCTCCCCTGTAAGTCGGCCCCCACCCTCCCGTTCTGGGCGAATCTCTCTCCGTGGTTCTCTGTGCTCTCCGGAAGCTCCCTGTGCATTACCCGCCTCGCCCCCCAGGCCCCTGGAGGAAGTGAGGTCTCCTCACTGATTTCAGTGTCTAGGAGGCCCTTAAAGGCGGCGGTGAATGCTTCCTCACACTTGTCCAGCTCGGGGCCCTCTATACCAACAAAGATCTGGCAGATGCGCATGCGCTCCTTATAGGACGTGAAGCAGAGGAGACAGGCCCAGGCAGGGGCCCTCAAGACCATGAGGGCTGCCAGGGCAGATGGGACAGCACTGCCTTGGGCCAGCAGGGCCATAATAGAGGCTCTTGGCCCAGGGAGAAGCTGGTGACCTTTGTGAGGTCACCATGGGGTGGAGGAGGGGCATGGGGTACGGGGTCAGAGGTTGGATTTCCCCAGCCGGTCAAATGTCAGGCTCTGGGTTTTCAGGGAGAGGGGTGTGAGGAGTGAGGGGTCAGGGGTCAGGCGGGTGATCCCCAAGCTTGTGGTTGGGCCGGACGCCAGGCTCCCAAGAACCTCACCTGTGACCCTGGATGTCCTCACAGGTTAAAGGGTCTCAGGGACCCAGAGGCCGGCAGTGTGCTGTGTGGTGGCCTGACAGGCCCTGGGGTGGGGTACGGATTGGGGGGGGGTCCGAGCGGAGATGGCACAGAGATACCGTGAGAGCCCGAGAGACAGAAGAAACAGAGACATGGAGAGATACCGGAAAGCACAATAAGAGAGATGGAGAGAGCGTCTGAGAGACCGCAGTGTAGACACACAGCCGACTCCAGAGACACAGCGGAGATGGAGAGACGGGGAAAGCAAAAGAGACGTTTCTTCATGGGAGAGAAACTCTTTGAGGGAAGCGGGAGGAGGGAACGCAAGGACAGGACAGGAGAGACAGCCCAGCCCCTCCTCCCCGGGTCCCCCGGCATGGGGCAGCGGCCAGGGGCTGGGGTCCCCGCCGGGCGTCCCGTGCAGGGCGCAGCCTGGGGAAAGCTAGGAGGCCGTATAGTGATCTCCGTGGGTGTCCTCCTCAACTATACAACCTCCTACCTCAGCCCGGGGGGCGCGGCAGGTGGACAGACAGACGGATGGACGGACAGATGGGGCCAGGAGGGCCAGGGAGGGTGGGGAGGGCCGGGAAGACCCCAGCCGCGATGGTGAGCCCCCGACACGGACCCACAGACTCGAGCTTGTGTGCGGCGAAGGCCCCGCAAGGTCGGTTCTACGGGTGGGTGCCAGGACCCAGGAATCCGGGCCCCCGGCCCCCTCCTCCCCAAGGAACCCAGGAATCAGTCCCTTGGCCCCTTCCTCAGCAGGGACCCGGGAGTTCAGGCCCCTAGCCCCTTCCTCCTCAACGGCCCGGCCAGTAGGCCCTTCCTCTCTCAGACACAGAAGTCCAGGCTCCCAGCCCCCTCTTCCCTCAGACCGGGGAGTCCAGCCAGGCCTGCCTCCCTGGGGAAGGTATAGCCGGGCTTCCTGGATGTGGAGTCAGAGGGAACCTCACCTGTTTGGGAGTTTGGCCCCTTGGGCAAGCAGCTCCCTACCTACCTGTCAGATTCTGGAATCCAGGACTAGGGCGGAGGCAGGAATATGAAACCTTCAAACCTCTCTGGATATTTTCCCCCTGTCTCATTTCTTCTTTTGGCCTCCCATCATTTGTAATGATGGCAGCTATGATCCCTGAGCACTGCCGTTGCCCCAGGCCCAGCAGAGTGCTGTCGGCTCCCCCATTGGGCAGGGGAGAAGGAGATCTGGAGAGGCTGGCAAGTGGGAGGAGCCGGGCCTGGTAGGCGGTGGCCCAGCACCCAGCCGACCCACCCAAGGCTAAGAGTGTGCACCTGCGAGTCGCAGGTCGGTCCCTCTGTCCAGTTCTGTCTGTCTTGCTCTCCAGGTCCCACGCTCCACCTCCATCTTTCGGGCTCCCTCCTCCTGCTGTCTGCTGCTGCTGCAGCTCGATGTCAGCCCCTGGCTTACCTGGTCGCCACCTCCTCCTGCGTCTGTTTCTCGTCCGTTTCTCGGGCTCTGCACTGCTCATTCTCCAAACGGGCTCTGCACTGCTCATTCTCCGTGGTTCCGGCGCTCTCCCTGGCGGATGGCCTCTCCCTCTCTCTCCTTTCTCATTCTTTTTCTTTCCCTTCCGTCTTTCTTCGTCCCTGGTCCTCCTCCCTCCCTCTCTCTTTGTCTCTCATTCTCTCAGTCTCTTTCTTCCTCAAGGTCTCTGTCTCTGCTCCTCTCCCTCCTCCTCTCCCTTTCTCTCCATCTCACATCTCTGTTTCCCTCTGTCTCTTTCCTCCCTTTCCTCCCCTCCCACCCTTCTTTCTCCCTCCCTTTTCCTTCGCCCCCTCTCTGCCTCTCTCTCTCTCTCTCTTTCTCTCTCTCTCTCTCTGTCTTTCTCCTTCCCTCTCTCCCTCCCCCTCGCAGCTCGGAGCCAGGTCTGGAGCTGGGGGTGGGGTGGGGGTGGTTCTAGAAGGGGCCCAGGGCTGGGGTAGCGACCTGCTGAGGAGGGGGAGGAGAGGCGGGAAGGGGGCGGAGGAGGAAAGGAGAAGATGGGGGGCCAGAGTCGGGTCCGGCTCTCATCCCCCTTCCCTCCTTCCCAACCTCCCAGACCCTCAGGCGGGGGCGAGAGTCAGGCCAAGGTGGGGAGGAAGGGGAAGGGAGGAGGCTGCCCCCGCCCCCCCCACAACCTGGCCCAGAGCCCAGGCCCGGTTCCCAGCATGCCCCGGGGCTGCCTGGGGCCTGAGGAGGGGGTGAGAGGGGAGCTGAGAATCTTAAAGATTTGCAGGACCCGAGCATCTCCCCACTCCCCCTACAAATATCTCCTTGGGGAAACTGAGACCCAGAGAGAAGGGTCAGGACTTGTTCAAGGTCACCGAACGCGGCGTTGATGGGAGACATGAACTCTCTAGGCCCATAGGCCCGATTTGGGGAAGGGGTTGGCGCTGGACTTCCCTCAGGTCTGGGTCCCCCTCCCCCTCTCTGCAGACCCTGGGGAGCCCCCAAGGGTCAGAGAGCAGACCCAAACAGTCTGGCACCATGGCAACCATCTGGCCCCGCCCCCTTAACCCCCAGAGGGCTGGGATCCAGCTGGGGCTTAAAGAAGAGGTGGGGACGCCTGGGTTCGGGGGAGGAAGGGGCTAGGGGCCCTGGACTCGATCGTTTTGTGAAGGGTGGGGGTTGGGGTGTGGACTCCCAGGTCTGAGGGAAGAAGGGGCCGACTCTCTCGCGTCCTGGGGTAAAGGAGGCTAAGGGTTCGGATTCTGGAATTCTGAGGGAGGGGGCTGGGTTGCGGACTCCCAGGTCTGAGGGAGGAGGGGGCTGGGGCCTGGAATCCCAGGTCCCCAAGGGAGCCTGGATGCTGGGCCTCTCCTCCGCCAGACATCCCCTGCCCCCGCCGCTGACCCTGGCCTGTCTGGCAGCCCAGACAACCTCCCCCCCCCTCCGCCCCCACCTCGCACGGCTCACCCTTGACCCTTCAAAGCCCCGCAGCCCCTTCCCTGCCCCTCCCCCTCCCCTCTAGCCAGACGTTAACCCTTCCGCTGCCGGAGGCACCTCCAAAGCCAACCTCTCTCCCTCCACCTCCCCTGAGGGCTCGGGCGGGCATCTTGCCCGAGTGTCCTCCAGCCGCTGCATCTAGCCATCCCGGCCCCATCTCTCTCTTCCTCTGGAATCCAGGAGGTGTTCCCCGCCCTCTCCTCCTCTGGACCCCCAGTGTCCCGGCACCCAGGCCCCCAGCGCCCCCCCCCGAGGATTGGGGAGTCTGGGTCCCCAGCCCCCCTCCTCCTACAAGAACCCAGAACACCAGGCCGCCGCGGCCTCCTCCTCCTGGGACCCTGGGTCCCGGCCCCAGCCGCCCCCCCTCCCCCGCCCACCAAGCCGGCTTTCCGCAGACTCACGGCTCCCGGGCTCCCGCGTCGGAGGGCAGGGGCTCCCCGGCCAACCCCCAGGCCGCGCCGAGCCGGGCCCGCCGCCGCCCGCTCTCCATCCTCTCCGCGCCTCCGCCGCCCGACGGCCTCTCCCCTTCCTCCGGGCGGCCCCGCCATCCTCCTTCCCTCCTCCCGACTCCCTCCGGCCCGCGTCTCCGCCCGGGACCCCGCAGGCCGGCCCCCTCCCCGGGCGCCCCCGCCCCGGCCCCTCCCCGCCGCCGGCCCGGCCCGGCCTGCCTCCCCCGGCCCCGGAGCTGGCCCCGGTCCAGGGGAAAAAATTCCATCCAGCCCCGGGGAGGAGGCGCGGGCGGGGGAGGGAGCGCGCGGGGAGGCCGGCCGGGAGCGTGACGCAGGGCGGAGGGAAGGGACAAAAGGGGCCGGGGCGGCGGGGCGCCGCGCTCTACTTCTCCCTCCCTCCGCCTCCCGCGGCCGGCCCGGCTCTCCCCACTCCGCTTTCTCCCGCGCCCTCCACCTCTGCTCCCTCGCGGTCGCGCCGCGGCCGCCGCCTCCTGCGCGGTGCATTCTCCTCCTGGTCTCTCTGTGTCTCTCCTCTTCCTCCACCCGCCGAACCCCCCTGCCCACCCCCCGCCGCAGCGGGGTCTGCTCCCCTCCTCGCTCTCCCCCTTCCTGCCCTCCTAGCCTCCTTCTCCCCCCTCCGCTTCGGTCCCCCCGCCCGCTCCCCGCACTGGGGCCCCAAAGGTGAATCAGACCCGTATCTGCCCTTGCAGACGGAGCTCACGGTCTGATGGAGGAGACAGCCCCCGACGCAGACAGTTCCAATCCAGGGCGATCGGGGTATGACAGAGCCAGAGGCCAGCGGCTGTGGGAGCCCAGGGGCGGAAGGAATCCTTTCAGCTGGGGACAGCCGAAGGGACCTTCGAGAACCGGGAGAAGTTAGATCTGGATGGCCGAGAAGGGGCCTGGCCGCAGCAAGGGCGTTCCAGGCAGAGGCTCGAAAGCAGGGAACAGGGGGCGATTCCGGGAGGACCGCAAAGCAGTCAAGTCTGCCTAGAGCCTTAGAGGACAGGAGCCGAGGAGCTCCGAAGATGCGGCTGAGGTGGTGGGCGGGGCCAGGCCCCCGAGCGTTTTGAAGGCCAGGCTGGGAACTTTCTCCTGGGGGTGACCGGGAGCCATGGAGGGCTGTGGTCAGATCTGGGCGTCAGAGAGTCCCCTCTGGGGCCCTGTGGGGGGATGGATGCAGGGGGAGGATGCGCGAGCAGGGGCTGCGACCCTGCGGACATAAAGGAGGGGGTGGGGCAGAGAATGTGAGGAGGCAGGAGGGACTGGGCACTGACAGACTGTGGGGGTGACGGGAAGGGAAGAGGTGAAGAAGATACACCAACCAGGGGTCTGGCGCAGGAACTGAGGGGATAGAAATTGTTCCCAGCTGGGAATCAGTAAGAAGAGGCGACAGGAGGGGATAGGTGCCGTGCGCAACTTGGAACTTCCATGGACCTTTGGGCCAGGGCAGTTAGGGAAGACATTCCGACAGTGGTGGGTGTACGGTTCTGGGGCTCCCAACAGTGAAAAATGCACTTCCCTTCCACCCTGTCCCCCAGCCGCCCAGTACTGGCTGGAGACCTCTTATGCTTACCCAGTTCCTGTATATCTTTTCAGACGAGTTCTACACAGCTATGCACATCTATTATGCCACCCCCTTCTTTTTTTGTCCCCAACTGGGACTGCATTATCCCACACTTTGCTATTTTAACACTCTGTCTTGAAGATCCTCCCATACCTATGTTTATAGAGCTACCTCTTTTGTTTTAGGGGCTATATAGTATTCCACCGCATAAATTTATTTATCCATACTTATCCAATCAGTCAATTGGGAGGGTTTTTTTTCTTGCGTAAAAAAACAAATGCCGATGCATATGTAAATTACCTTTTTTTAAAAAAAACTGATTTCTTCCCATGCTCTTAAGCCTCTGAACTCAGTTACTTGATACTTCCTTCAAGGTCTTCTAAATTTTATTATTAATGATAGGAACAATAATGATGACAACACCTACCCTTTTTTGAATGTCTAGTTTGGGACCAGCCACGGGCTGGGTATTTGTTATACATTAGATCATTCAGTCAACGCAGCAGTCTTACCATTGGGATTATTTTCGCTCCCTGTAAGGAGGAGGGAACTGAGGTCCTGCTCAGTGAGTTAGCCAAACTCACAAAGTGAATGGCAAAGTCAGGATTTGAACCCAGGCCTCTCTGACTCCAAGTTCCGTGGCTTTTCTTTGGCAGTGAGCGGTCTCTGCACAAATATGCCCCTCACTTGAGATTAATCTTTGGTTCATGTTAGACTTGTCACACACACAAACTCACAAAGGAAGGACATTTGTCAGACCCTGCACCTTGACTTGATTACTGTCACTCTACATCTGCCCCAGATGCCCTGTAGTTAGGACAGCATGGTACCGCACCACCCTGCTGTCTCCTTGTCCTCGCTCTCATCCTGTCATCCTGTGATTTCGGTATCTGCCTCTGGGACTTCACCGAGGGCGCCATCTAGGTCTGAGTCATCTCCGTGTCCTCACTGTCACCCAGCATAGGGTGTGGCTCAGAGCAGGGGCCTAGGAAAATGTTTGCTAATGAATGGAGGGATGGATGAATAACACATGGCTTTGTGGGTTAGGTTGGGACTTGCTTAAGCCTCTGGGATGAAAGAACATAATTCCCATTAGTTCCCGAACCATAAGACCTCCATTCCCATTGGTCAGTGAGTCACAGAAACCACTCTTTCCATCATTCTCTGATATACAGAGTTTGCAACTCCCTTGGCACCCAACACTCAACTGATGCAATTCCCACCAATCGCTGAGACTCGAGAGCCACTGTTCCCATCAGCCCCCGGGACTCAGGACCCACCTTTCCCATCAGCCTTGGAGGCACAAGGGCCCCATGCACATCAGACATTGGCACTCAAGTACCATCATTCTTGTTAATCCCTTGATACCCAACATCCGTAATTCCTATACCCCTAAAATAGAGGGACCACCAATCGCAGCAACTGCTGAGACACAAGTTTTGCCATTCTTATTATCCCTTGGAACAGTGTGCCAGTGGAAAATAGAAACATCCCACCCATCATCAAAAAGTCCACCCCCAAGTTCCCAGAACAAGAACTGTTAGCCAGGAAGGCACCTGCCTTGAAGTAGGTCTGAGTCAAGGACTCACTGTTTAATACCATAGAAAACATGGCCTCGGGTCATGAAGAACATCAAAGTAGCAGAGAATTCTTCCACATGAAGGATCAACCCCAAACCCGAGATAAATCCTACAGTACCACCAGAAAATCCTTCCACATGGGGGTTAAATTCCAAACTCAAGATAATCCTACAGCACGGCTTAATCCCCACAGGTGCACTAAGCCTCAGACTGGCAGAGCACCCAAAATACCAGATGATCCAAAGGCAACACATGCTCCCCTTGCACCATTAAATAATCCTAGGTGGACACTTGCCCCTCGAAGGCACTGGGGACAGGGGAACTTTTTTCTGTGTGTGTGTGGGGGGGGGGTGGATGTGGAGAAAACAAAGCTTGACCCCTTTATTAACCCTTTCCTGGACGGGGGAGCGGGTAGGAAAAATGGGTGTGAATTTTGGGGAGAGTTTCACCTGAATAGTGAAGGGTCTTCAGCTGCTCTGCTCTTTGGAATTCTGCAAAAGTTAGAGAAGGTTGTTCTGAGGCTCAGGGAGACAAATGGATGGGTAGTTTTTCCAAGCCTCTCAGCTGCCATCCACTTCCCCTTCCGCAGAGAACAGAGCCTCTTTCCTGTGAGAAATCTGCTCTACCTGACTCTAATAAGAATGTTCTCCATTAATGCTTCCTCCCTCAAAACATGGGATCTAGGCATGTGACTGAACACAGGCCCATCAGAACATTCATTTGTGACCCCCACCCCCACAATAGAACTGATTAAAATCCGGTATTTTACATGTTGATCTTTTTTAAGATTTTATTTTTAAGTAATCTCTACCCCGATGTAGTGCTCAAATTCACAACCCTGAGACCAAGAGTCTCACACCCCACTGACTGAGCCAACCAGGCGCCCCTTTACTTTTTATCTTGACACCTTATTTTATGTCTTCTAAAATATACAAGCATTTGTACACACATACAGTGTTTCTGTTTTCCAAGATCAGAATTATACTGTATAGGGCGCCTGGGTGGCTCAGTTGGTTAAGCAACTGCCTTCGGCTCAGGTCATGATCCCAGAGTCCCGGGATCGGGATCGAGTCCCATATCGGACTCCCCGCTCAGTGGGAAGTCTGCTTCTCCCTCTGACCTTCTCCCCTCTCATTCTCAGTCTCTCGCTCTCTAATAAATAAATAAAAATCTTTAAAAAAAAAAGAATTATACTGTATATAGCAAGGTGGTTTTTTTTAAGATTTTATTTATTTATTTGACAGAGAGAGGGATCACAAGTAGGCAGAGAGGGAAGGAGGGGGGGGAAGCAGGCTCCCTACTGAGCAGAGAGCCTGATGCGGGAATCGATCCCAGGACCCTGAGATCATGACCCAAGCTGAAGGCAGAGGCTTTAACCTACTGAGCCATCCGGGTGCCCCTATAGCAAGGTGTTTAAGAGCAGATTCTGAAGCCAGGCTGCCTGGGCTTGAATGCTGGTTCAGCCATTTTTGTAGCTGTGTCTCTTTATGCCTCAATGTTGTCATCAGTGAAATGGGTATGGTAATTAGTAGTACCTAGCTTATGGGGTTGAAATATGAAGATTAAAGGAGTTAATACAAGCAAAGTGCTTAAAACAGTGTCTGGCACATAGTGAGCCCTATAGAAGAATTACCTGTTGTTATTATTCCTACAAAAAAATAGCTAACTCTGTAATTTGTGCATATACATGCACAGCATTTTACAGAAACAGCACAATTTATACGTATGGAAACATTTTTACCACATTCTTCTTCCCCCTCCCCTCTCCTTTCATTTTTCTTTGCTTGCCTTTTCTTGGCTTTTCCCTTCTTGTCTACTCCCCAGTTGCTGCTCCACCCTGAATCACGTATGGTACGGTATCCATTGGAGGTTGAATTATGTCCCCACCCACGTATGTTGAAGTCCTAATCCCCCGTACCTGTGAATGTGACCTTATTTGGGGGTCTTTATACATGCAATCAAATTAAGATGTGGTCATACTGGAACAGGGTGGGCCTTAAATCCAATGGCTGGTATCTTTATAAGGAGAGAAAGATATGAAGATAGAAAGGAGACACAGGGAAGAAGGCCATATGAAGGGGGAGGCAGAGATCAGGATGAGGCATCTGCAAGCCAAGGAATGCCTAGGATTGCTGGAATCAACCACTGGAAGCTGGAAGAGGTCAGGAAGGAGCCTTCAGAGGCACCTGGCTGGCTCAGTCAGTTAAACATTTGTCTTTGGCTCAGGTCATCATCTCAGGGTCCCGGGATCCAGCCCCATGTCAGGCTTCCCGCTTAGTGGGGATTCTGCTTCTCCCTCTCCCTCCACAACCATGAGAGAATAAATTTCTGTTGTTTTAAGCTATCCAGTTTGTGGTAATTTGTTCACGGAAACTCTAGGAAAGCAAATCATATCCATGTTAATCTGTCTTTCCATACGAGGTGCTTAAGTAAACGTTTGGCCTCTGCATTTGTTCAACTTTTTCTATTTGATTTCAGCCTTCAGCCTTCCTTCAGTCTTTTGAAGGGTGAAGCACCGAATGCCTGATTGAAGGTTATTCCTGGTATGTCTGAACTTGTGTGTGTTCCATGAGTATGCGATCAGTTGGGTTACCGTCACATCTAACCAGCATAATGGCGTGAGGGATATTGAACAAGCCAGGTGGTTCCTGTCTAATTTAAGACCACAGTAGTCACTTTCAAATTTGAGCATCCTGATATAACGTGGAGTAAAAATCTTGTGTGTGCATTCAAGGTTAAAATTTTATTAGCTGAGTGTGTGTGTGTGTGTGTGTGTGTGAATAATTACATAATTACAGGAGTAAGACGCTGAAATAATTAATGATAATTGTGAAAGCCTGTAGGCTGTAGGTTGGGTTTTCAGGAAAAGGACTCTGAAAAAGAAATTAGGGTTTAGGATATTAACTGGGAGTGTTGTCAGGTTCAACAGCCTGAAGGGGGGAGTGAGGAGGGGGAAGCTGAACTGTGATAACTCAGCTGATCCCATAGGCAGCACTAAGCTCAATGCTCCCAGGCACATGTATCAAATTTGGGGCAAGGGGACCAGGTCTTTATAGTATGCACTGACCAGGTGGTGGATGTGGGCTACCTCCAGGAAGGGGCTGTGACTGTGGGCGAGGGAGCTCCTTTCCCCTGAAGGCAATCTCTGGAGGGGGGCAGGGGGACATACTCAAGCTTCAAGACCTCAACAACCCAGGACCCTGAGATATTGACCCAGAGATCTTGACCTGAGCTGAAACCAAGAGCGGAGGCTTAACTGACTGAGCCACCCGGACACCCCATGAAGATGAATTTTAAAGGCTGACAACTTTTCTGAGTTAAATTTCTTGAAGTGGAAATAAAACTCCGAAATCATGTATAACCACTTTTATGATAAAACATCTTTGATCCAGACGTAATAATGAATGCAAAGAGCACTAGAGAAATAGGAGTGTTAGAAATGAGATGCCTGAAATACATGTTGTTCTCACTAATCAAACTTCAAAACAACATATTTTATAAGAATACTTTTGAAATATTATATATATATATATGTTTTGAGTTTATTGAAGTCAGAAACTTAAAACTGCCAAATTGACTGCAAAATACTACCAACCATTTTTAGAAGTGGCCGATGAATGATTCTCATGATTTGCCCAAGCTATTATTCCCACAAGTTCTCTCTTGAAAACATGTTTTGAAAAATTATTCTGGGGGTGCCTGGGTGGCTCAATCAGTTAGGCATCTGACTCTTGATCTCAGCTCAGGTCATGATCTCAGGATCGTGATTCGAGCTCCACATTGGGCTACACATTGGGCATGGAGCCTACTTAAAGAGAAAGAAAAAGAAAAATTATTCTGGATCTTATGAAATTATGTGGGGAATTACTGTATAAATTAATGCATATACTATATCTGGATCTTGTACATGAAATATCTGGATATGAAGAAATAATCGGATGTCTATTTACTTCATTTATAATGAATTTAACTATATTTCCACTAGGTTGGCGAGATATTTCTGGGTCTTTTACATAGTTAACAAGATAGCGAATATGGTTTATGAAATGTATGTAGAGCGGAAAATCAGTGTTGTCATTATAATGGAACAAAAATGGCAAAGGCCAGGAGGGAATTAGAAATTACAAGCTTAATATGATTTGTTCACACTCTTTAGCTATGTGTCTAAAACTGATTGGAGCTCAGTACCAGGTAAAAGAATTACCAGCCATAAGCAGAAAGATGGCAGACTACGCTGTCATCATTCTTCTTCAGCCAAAATCAAACTCATGACATACAAGAGGTTTTGGAACTGTATTCATACAGGGTATTCAAACAAAATGACAAAGAAGTTCTTCCATGTTCAAAGTCCTATCTGAGCAAAAGAAGAGATTAAAAAAATTTTTTTTTAGTAATCCCTATACCCAACATAGAGCTTGAACTCATGACCCTGAGATCAAGAATCACATGCTCTACTGATTGAGCCAGCAAGGTGCCCCAAGAAGACATGTTATAATATACTCTGCAATGACAGTTCTGACATAGCAAGACTTACTGACAA
Organism: Nasua narica; assembly: GCA_028533885.1. NCBI lineage: Eukaryota > Metazoa > Chordata > Mammalia > Carnivora > Procyonidae > Nasua > Nasua narica. The sequence goes on from CM052803.1 coordinate 3,363,040, forward strand.
CTGAGAGTTGCTTGCAGAACTGTTGGTTTCTTTGATAAACCTACTGAAGAAGTAAGCAAACCAATGTGCTTTGAGAGTGGAGGTATTTCTATTTTTTTTTTTTAAGATTTTACTTATCGATTTATTTGAGAGAGAGTGGGTGGGGAGGGGCAGAGGGAGAGGGAGAAAATGTCAAGCAGACCTCACACTGAGTGCAGAGCCCAACACAGGGCTCAGTCTCACAACCCTGAGATCATGACCTGAGCTGAAACCAAGAGTCAGACGCTTAACCAACTCAGTCACCCAGGTGCCCCAAGAGTGGAGGTATTTCATACAGATACATATTATAAAACATTTGCCATCATTCTGCTCCTACCAAGGTGCTGAAATTGGTGTGTAGCTGTTGAAAACTGAGCTACAGTTTGAAATTCAGACACCATTTTTATAGTGTAGGTGGCCTTCTAAAATGGCTCCCAATGATCTCCACTTCCTGATATTCACACCCTTGTGTAATCCAACTTCCCTTGAGTGTGGGGTGCATCTAGTGACTTGATTATAACTAATAGAAATGGTAAAAGTAAAAAAAAAAAAAAGAAAGAAAGAAATGGTAAAAGTGATGGGTTGTCATTTCATTTCCAAGATCAAGTTACAAAGTCCTGGGACTTCTGTCTTGCTGGCAAATTCTCTCTATTGCCTTTTCTGCTTTCATGTGTTAATAAATTAAGTGGCTATATGGTGAGCTCCCATTTTGGAAAGGCTCATGTGTCAAGAAACTGAGGGAATCCTTGTTCCAATAGCTAGAAAGGAACTGAGGCACTCAGTATAGCATTCTATGAGGAATGTTGCACAAAACCAGTGAATGACCCTGGAAGTGAGTCAATCCAAGTAGGGCCTTTAGATGAGACTTTAAGGCTTGGACTAACACCTTGGTGAAAGCCTAGTGAGAAACTGTGGAACAGGGGCACCTAGGTGGCTCAGTTGGTTGGGCAGCTGCCTTCGGCTCAGGTCATGATCCTGGAGTTCCAGGATCGAGTCCCGCATCGGGCTCCCAGCTCTGCAGGGAGTCTGCTTCTCCCTCTGACCTTCTCTCCTCTCATACTCTCTCTCATTTTCTCTCTCTCTGTCCCTCAAGTAAATAAATAAAACCTTAAAAAAAGAGAGAAACTGTGGAACAGAAGACTGAGATAAGCTATGCTTAGATCCTTGGCTCATAGAAACTATGAGATAATAAATGTGGTTTTTTTCTTTTAGTTAAGTAGGCTCCATGCCCAACATGGGGCTTGAACTCAAGACCCTCATATCAAGAGTCACATACTCTACAACTGAGCCAGCCAGGTACCCCAATAAGTGTATTGTTTGAAGCTACTTAGTTTTGGAATAATTTGTTACACAGCAATATATAACTAATACAGTGATATCCTCGAAATTGATGGCCTTGTTCCATTGTCGTATTTTTCATTCAAGACTTAAGAACAGGGGCGCCTGGGTGGCTCAGTGGGTTAAAGCCTCTGCCTTCGGCTCAGGTCATGATCTCAGGGTTCTGGGATTGAGCCCTGCATTGGGCTCTCTGCTCAGCGGGGAGCCTGCTTCCCCCTCTCTCTCTGCCTGCCTCTGTGCCTACTTGTGATCTCTGTCTCTGTCAAATAAGCAAATAAAAATCTTTAAATAAAAAAAAAAGAACATGGTAAAGGTATAGATGGGTATAGGTGTATCAGTCAGAATCTCAGTAGGAAACTGATGCATTGTCAAGGGTCCAGTTAAGTTTAAACTAATAGAGGTATAACTAGGTACAGAGGTGTGGCAAGATTAAGAGGTCTAGTAAGGGATGGTGAGAGATCCAGAACAAGCAACCATGGGGAGGTATTACCACCCCCCTGAACTGATGGGACAAAGAAGGGAAGTATGATACCTGAAGACAGGGAGACCTATGGCCTTGGAGGTTGGGTCTATTTGTCAGGGTTGTCTAGAGAAACAGAACGAATAGGGTATAGATACATAGGAAGAGATTTATTATAGGGAATTGACTCATGCGATTAGGGAGGCTGGGAAGTCCCACAGTCTGTTCCGTAAAGCCAGACATTAAAAATATTCACACACACACAAAAACCACAATGCCACTCTTTTCATTGACTTTTGTTTGAAGAGACAGAGGGGTTTTTCATTGAACATATTATTTATGTTAACACTTACTTTTATTTATTTATTTATTTTCTGAGAGAGAGAGAGAATGTGAGTAGGGGTGGGAAAGGGCAGAGGTAGAGGGAGGGAGAGAATCCTTTTTTCCCCCAAGTTTATTTATTTATAGGGTTCCCAATATTTTTTATTAACATATAATGTATTATTTGTTTCAGGGTACAGGTCTGTGAATCATCCATCTTACACAATTCACAGCATTCACCATAGCACATACCTTCCCCAGTGTCCATCACCCAGTCACCCCATCCCTCCCACCCCTCTCCCCTCCAGCAACCCTCAGCTTGCTTCCTGAGATCAAGAGTCTCTTATGGTTTGTCTTCCTCCCCGGTCCCATCTTGTTTCATTTTTCCCTCCTTTCCCCCCAAAACCCCCCACCCTGCCTCTTAAATTCCTCATATCAGAGAGATCATATGATAGCTCTCTTTCTCTGATTGACTTATTTCGCTTAGCATAGTACCCTCTAGCTCCATCCACATCATTGCAAATGGCAAGATTTCAGGGTTTTTTTTTTTAATTTAGATTTTTAATCAGTCCATGTCAAGTCTTTCAGTTTAAATAGTATTTTTTTTAAAGTTTTTATTTACGGGGTGCCTGGGTGGCTCAGTGGGTTAGGCCTCTGCCTTTGGCTCAGGTCATGATCTCGGCATCCTGGGATCGAGCCCCACATCAGACTCTCTGCCCAGTGGGGAGCCTGCTTCCTCCTCTTTCTCTGCCTGCCTCTCTGCCTACTTGTGATCTCTCTCTCTCTCTCTCTCTCTCTCTCTCTGTCAAATAAATAAATAAAGATTTTATTTGACAGAGAGAGAGAGAGAGATCACAAGTAGGCAGAGAGGTGATTGCATTCCCACCAGTAGTGTAAGAGGGTTTCCCCTTTCTTGCATTCCCACCAATAGTGTAAGAGGGTTTCCCCTTTCTCTGCATCCTTGCCAACATCTGTCATTTCCTGACTGGTTAATTTTAGGCATTCTGACTGGTGTGAGGTGGTATCTCACTGTGGTTTTGATTTGTATCTCCCTGACGTCAAGTGATGTCGAGCACTTTTCCATGTGTCTGTTGGCCATTTGGATGTCCTCTTTGCAGAAATGTCTATTCGTGTCTGCTGCCCATTTCTTGATCGGATTATTTGTTCTTTAGGTGTTGAGTTTGATAAGTTCTTTATAGATTTTGGATACTAACCCTTTACCTGATATATCAACTGCAGATATCTTCTCCCATTCTGTCAGTGGTCTTTTGGTTTTGTTGACTGTTTCCTTTGCTGTGCAAAAGCTTTTTATCTTGACGAAGTCCCAATCGTTCATTTTTGCCCTCGCTTCCCTTGCCTTTGGCGATGTTTCTAGGAAGAAGTTGCTGTGGCTCAGGTCGAAGAGGTTGCTGCTTGTGCTCTCCTCAAGGATTTTGATGGATTCCTGTCTCACATTGAGGTCTTTCATCCATTTTGAATCTATTTTCATATGTGGTGAAAGGAAATGGTCCGGCTTCATTCTTTTGCATGTGGCTGTCCAATTTTCCCAACATCATTTGTTGGAGAGGCTGCCTTTTTTCGGTTAGATATTCTTTCCTGCTTTGTCAAAGATTAATTGACCACAGAGTTTAAGGTCTATTTCTGGTCTCTCTATTCTGTTTCATTGATCTATGTGTCTGTTCTTGTGCCAGTACCATACTGTCTTGATGATTACAGCTTTGTAATAGAGTTTGAAGTCTGGAATTGTGATGCTGCCAACTTTGGTTTTCTTTTTCAACATTCCTTTGACTATTTGGGGTCTTAGCTGGTTCCATACAAATTTTAGGATTATTTGTTCGAGCTCTATGAAAAAAGTTGATGGTATTTTGATAGGAATTTCATTGAATATATAGATTGCTCTAGGTAGCATAGACATTTTCACAATATTTGTTCTTCTAATCCATGAGCATGGAACGGTTTTCCATTTCTTTGTGTCTTCCTCAATTTCTTTCATGAGTGTTCTATAGTTTTCTGAGTACAGATCCTTTACCTCTTCAGTTAGGTTTATTCCTAGGTATCTTATGATTTGGGGTGCAATTGCAAATGGGATCGACTCCTTAATTTCTCTTTCTTCTGTCTTGTTGGTGTATAGAAATGCAACTGATTTCTGTGCATTGATTTTATATCCTGACACTTTACTGAATTCCTGTATGAGTTGTAGCAGTTTTGGGGTGAAGTCTTTTGGGTTTTCTACATAAAATATCATATCATCTGCAAAGAGTGAGAGTTTGATTTCTTCAGATCCCTTTTATTTCTTTTTGTTGTTTTTGTTCTTTTGTTGCTATACACTTTCCTCTCAGGACTGCCTTTGCTGTGTCCCAAAGATTTTGAACAGTTGTGGTTTCATTTTCATTTGTTTCCATGAATTTTTAAAATTCTTCTTTAATTTCCTGGTTGACCCATTCATTCTTTAGTAAGATGCTTTTAGTCTCCATGTATTTGATTTCTTTCCAACTTTCCTCTTGTGGTTGAGTTCTAGTTTCAAAGCATTGTGGTCTAAAAATATGCAGGGAATGATCCCAATCTTTTGGTACTGGCTGAGACCTGATTTGTGACCCAGGATATGATCTGTTCTGGAGAATGTTCCATATGCACTAGAGAAGAATGTGTCTTCTGTTGTTTTGGGATGGTATGTTCTAAGTATATCTGTGATATCCATCTGGTCCAGTGTGCCATTTAAAGCCTTTATTTCCTCGTTGATCTTTTGCTTAGATGATCTGTCCATTTCAGTGAGGGAGATGTTAAAGTCCCCACTATTACTGTATTATCGTTGATGTGTTTCTTTGATTTTGTTATTAATTGGTTTATATAATTGGCTACTCCCACGTTAGGGGCATAGATATTTAAAATTGTTAGATCTTCTTGTTGGACAGACCCTTTAAATGTGATATAGTGTCCTTCATCATCTCTTATTAGGGTCTTTGGCTTTAAATCTCATTTATCTAAGGATTGCCATCCCATCTTTCTTTTGATGTCCATTAACATGGAAAATTGTTTTCCACCCCCTCATTTTAAATCTGGAGGTGTCTTTGAGTCTAAAATGATTTTCTTGTAGACAGTGTATCGATGGGTCTTTTTTTTTTTTTTATCCATTCTGATACCCTGTGTCTTTTGATAAGGGCACTTAGCCCGTTTACATTCAGGGCAACTATTGAAAAATATGAATTTAGGCATAAATGAATTTAAGCCATTGTATTGCCTGTAAGGTGACTGTTACTGTATATTGTCTCTGTTCCTTTCTGGTCTGTTACTTTTAGGCTCCCTCTTTGCTTACAGGACCCTTTGCAATATTTCCTGTAGGGCTGGTTTGGTGTTTGCAAATTGTTTTAGTTTTTGTTTATCCTGGAAGCTTTTAATCTCTCTTTCTATTTTCAATGACAGTCTAGCTGGATATAGTATTGGGTGCATATTTTTCTCATTTAGTGCTCTGAATATATCATGCCTGTCCTTTCTGGCCTGCCAGGTCTCTGTGGATAGGTCTGCTGCCAATCAAATAGCTGCTTTCAGGATTTTCTCTTTGTCACTGAGACTTGTAAGTTTTACTATTAGATGATGGGGTGTGGACCTATTTTTATTGATCTGGAGGGGGGTTATCTGTGCCTCCTGGATTTTGATGCTTGTTCCCTTCACCAAATTAGGGAAATTCTCTGCTATAACTTGTTCCAATATACCTTCTGTCCCCTCTCTCTTTCTTCTTCTTCTGGGATCCCAATTATTCTAATATTGTTTCATCTTGTGGTATCATTTATCTCTCAAATTCTCCCCTCATGGTCCAGTAGTTTTTTTGTCTCTCTTTTGCTCAGCTTCTTTATTCTCCATCATTTGGTCTTCTATATCACCAATTCTCTCTTCATCCTCATTTATCCTAGCAGTAAGAGCCTGCATTTTTTATTGCACCTCATTAATAGCTTTTTAAATTTCAAGTTGGTTAGATTTTAGTTCTTTTATTTCTCCAGAAGGGGATTCTCTAGTATCTTCTATGATTTTTTATAAGCCCAGCTACCATCTTTATAATCATCGTTTTGAACTCTAGTTCTTACATCTTACTAATGTCCATATTGATTAGGTCCTTAGCTGTTGGTACTACCTCTTGTTTTCTTTTCTTTTCTTTCTTTCTTTTTTCTTTTTTTTTTTTTTTGAGGAGAGTTTTTCTGCCTTGTCATTTAATCCAGAGAATAGATGAATGAGAGAACAAAATACTAAGAGGGTAGCAATGACCCAGAAAAAATATACACTAACCAAATCAGAAGAGACTCAAAACCAAGGGTAGAAGAAAGGATATATGTGTGTGTGTGTGTATTAAAATATATATATAATATATATTATATATGTATATATATTATTCCCATGCTCTAATGTTAATATATATATGTGTGTGTATATATATATATAGAGAGAGAGAGAGATTGAGAGAGAGAGAGAGAGAGAGAGAGAGAGACTGATGAGTAGAATAGAGTCACACACTTGATTTTGGGTGTATTTTAGTCTCTTAGAAGAAACTGCCTCCCAAAATTTTAAAGAAGGAATAACATATATATATATACAAAAATAAGGGTAAACATGATGGATGGATGGAATATGACCGTAAAGATGAAAATTAAAAAAGATTTTAAAGAAGGAATTGGTAAGATAAGAAGTTGGTTGAAAAAAGAAAAAAAAAGGGAGAGAATGTGATCAGGCTAGAGACTAGAACAAAGCCATATGCTAGATTTAGGGTATATTTTGATCTGTTAGAAGAAACTGTATCCCAAAATTTTAAAGAAAGAAAAACTTATATGTATACAAAAAATAAGGTTAAATACAATGAAGGGGTAGAATATGACTCTGACAATGAAAATTTAAAAAGATTTTTTGAAAGGTATTGATAAGATAAAGTAGTCAAAAAAGGTTAAAGTAGGAAAGAGGAAAAATTAAAAAAAAAGAATAGGAAAAAATAAAATTTAAAAAGTTTAACTTTGAAAGACTAACGAATCATGGGGAAAAAGCCATAAATTCCGTGTGTGCTGTATTCCCCTCGCTCTGAAGTTCCGCAGTTCTCATTGATCCGTGAACTTGGTCTTGGCTGGATGTTCTTGCCGATCTGGGAGGAGGGCTTGTTGTCATGATTCTCAAATGCCTTTGCCCAAGGTGGAATTGCACCGCCCTGGCCGGGGACTGGGCTATTCAAACTGGCGGTTTCGCTCTTGGCAGCTTTTGTTCCCTGAACGCTTTCCGTACCGCTTTGGAGGCCGGGAATGAAGATGGCGGCTCCCAGTCTCCGGCCGGAGGAGCCGCGCGCTCGGGGCCCCGCTCCTCAGGGCGCCCTTGGAGAAAAGCAGTCAGTCCCTCCCGTCTCCCTGGTCTCCAGCTATGCTCTGAGCTCAGCCCGCCTGTGACCGAGCGTTTCTGTCTCTGGCGCACGGCCCCGTTTGGAGTCTCCAAACCCAGCAGATTCCTGCAGCTACTCCCGAGCCGCTCCTCCCGGAGGAGGAAGGTGAGTCTCCCCTATCTGCTGCTTGTGGGGTCCCTGCTCAAAGAGCAGTGGGGATCATGGTTCATGGCAACCTGGAGGTGAGAGCCTACTGCTCAGCTCCGTCTTTGCAAGTGGCTTCCCTGCTGCTATACTTGGGAGCTCTGCCACACTCAGGCACCCCCAGTCTTTCTGTGACCCCAAGGGACCTGAGACCACTGTTCCGGCAAGGGCTCCATCCCCCTGCTTAACCTATTAACCTCCACCCCCTGCTTAACATCTCTCAAAGTTAAAAGTTCTGATTTTATGCTCCGCTGCTCTACCGCTTGCCGGTCCCCGGTCCCTCCCCCCAGTGGTCTATCTTCCTGTATATCCCCTCCTCAAAGTCACTTCTCCACATGACATGCCTTCCAGAAAGTGGTCGCTTTTCTGTTCGTAGAATTGCTGCTATTCTCTTCTATCTCCTGTTGAGCTTGTAGTTGAGTTGACTTGTTGAGGTCAGAATGGTTTGATAACTAGCTGAATTCCTGGGACGGGACCAAATTTAGGTCTCCTACTCCTCCTCCATCTTGCTCCTCCACAGAGAGAGAATCCTAAGCAGGCTCCACACTCAGCATGGAGCCAGCCCTAGGGTTCTATCTCACGACTCTGAGATCATGACCTGAGCCAAAATCAAGAGTGAGACACTCAACTGACTGAGCCACCCACGCATCCCCCCATTTTTATTTCTTTTTTCCCCCCCATGTTTATTTCTAATAAGGCAAATATTCATAGATATAACCTGTATAAGCAAAAGCTCTTGGGGCTCTCAGTATTTCTTTTTTCATAGTGTAAAGGAGTCCTGAAACTAAAAATTCTGAGACCTGCTTCCCTACAGACACCTGTGCATGTTACACCAGACGTACACGTAAGAATGTTCACAGCAACCTCATTTGTCATGGTACTAATCTGGGAGCAATCCAAATGTCCACTTAGAATCAGATGGATAAGCAAAGGGTGGTATGGCCACACAATGGAATGCTGTGCAGCTAGGAAAAGAAATGAACTAGAAATATACAACTGCACAGGCAACTCTCACACACAAAATGTTGGAGAAAATAAGATATAAAAGAATATATAGTCTTGTTTCATATAAATGAATGTCTAATCTTGGAAACGGGCAAAGAAAACTACATAAGGAATGGCATTAAAAAGAAGAGTGAGGTCAAGATTATCAAAAAGTTAGAATGTTGCCAACTTCTAGAGGGATGATGAGTTATTGAGAAAAAACATGGAAGAGATTCTGAAATATTGTGTATATTTCATTTCTTGACCTATGTGACAATCAGAGTTTACTTTAAAATTACTCATGACATGTTTGAATACATCTGTTTCTTGCATCTTTAGGTTATATTACACAAAAAATAGAGCTGAGAGCAACAACCTTAAGTCTGCATGTGAAACTGTTGAGAAAGCAGCAAAGATTCAGTTTGTGGTTCATCTTTAACGAAATTACATCATCACTTTTGACCAAATTTTCCTGAAGAGTAAGTAATCCTTTTCTTTAATCACTTTCTCTTAGTGAGGGAGGAAAACTTAATAACCTGGTGGCAAGATCACTATAATGGGAATTCTTTACTGGCAAAGTGAGCATTTATTAAGTATCAGAACTGTGCAGTATGGTGGACAGAGAAAAAAGAAATAACAGCAAAAAATGGCAAGAAATCATTATTCCCATGCTCAAATGTTAAAACATTAAAGTTAGACCACCATGCGGTTTTAATTTTAATTCTTCATGTTGAACTAGTTTTAGTGTTTTGAAAAGTTGCAAAAATAGTACCGAGAATTCTCACATACTCCTCTGACTTTCCCTAACATTGACTTCTTATGTAACTGGTGCCAACAATGCACGATGAGGGAAAAATAATCCCTTTAACAAATGGCGTTGAGGAAATTGAACATCCATATGCAAAATAATTAAATTGGACCTTATCTCATACCCTACACAAAAATCAATTCAAAATGGGTTGAAGAGTTAAGCATAAGACCTGAAACTAACGCTCCTAGAAGAAAACAGGGAAAATCTTCATGACATTGGCCTTGACAATGCTTTCATGGATATGACCCCAAAAGCGCAGGCAACAGAAACAAAAACAAACAAGTGGAACTACATCAAACTCAAAACTTTTGCACAGCAAAGCAAATAATCAACAGGGTGAAAAGACAACCTATGGAATGGGAGAAAATATTTACAAACCATATATCTGATAAGGAGTTAATCTCCAGAAAATATGGGGAACTCCTACAATTCAAGAGTAACAAAACAAAACAAAACAAACGAAAAAACCCCCAAAAAACCACCTTAATAACTCAATTTTATTTATTTATTTAGATTTTATTTATTTGAGAGAGAGAGAGAATAAGCATGGAGAGGGACAGAGGGGGAAGGAAAAGCAGACTCTCCATCAAGCAGGGAGCCTGATGCAGGGCTCAGTCCCCAGACCCTGGGATCATGAGCTGAGCCAAAGGCAGACGCTCGAGTGACTGAGCCACCCAGGTGCCCCAATAACTCAATTTCAAAATAAGCTAAAGGTTGAATGGACATTTCTCCAAAGAAGACGTACCAATGGCCAACAGATATGCAAAAATGCTTAGCATCACTAATCATCATAGACATGCAAATCAAAACCAAAGTGAGCTATTACTTCATACCTGTCAGGATGGCTATTATAAAAAAACCAAAAAACCCAACAAGTGTTGACAAGGTCATAATCTCAGAGTCCTGGGATTGAGCCCCACATCAGGCTCCCTGCTCAGTGGAGAGTCTGCTTGAGATTCTCCTTCTGCCCCTCGTCCTGCTTGGGCTATCTCATTCTCTCTCAAATAAACAAAGAAATTAAAAAAAAAAAAAGGAAAACAATATGGAGCTTTCTTAAAAAACTGAAAGCAGAATTATCTATTATCCAGCAATCCCACTTCTAGATATTTTTCCAAAAATATTGAAAATTGGGATCTTGAAGAGTTATTTACTCTCATGTTCACTTGCAGCATTTTTAACAATAGCCAAAATGTGGAAACAACCTAAATGTCCATTGACAGGTGGATGGATAAAAAAATAAACAAACAAACAAACAAAAACAACCTGTAGTTGATACATATGATGTGATATTATTCGGCTTTAAAGAAAGAAAATCCTGCAATGTGCAACAACATGGATAAACCTTGAGGACATCATGCGAACTAAAATAAGCCAGTCACAGAGAGACAAATACCGGATGATTCCACTTACACGAGCTATCTAAAATAGTCAAACTCATAAAATCAAAAAGTGGAATGATGGTTGCCAGGAGATGAGGAAAGAGGAAATGGAAAGTTATCAACTGACATAAAGTTCAGTTAATCAAGGTGAATGAGTTTTAGAGATCTGTGGTGCATACTACGTACAGTCAACACCACTATATTGCACACTTAAAACTTCATTAAGAAGGTAGATCTTGGAGGCGCCTGGGTGGCTCAGTCATTAAGCGTCTGCCTTTGGCTGGGGTCATGACCCCGGGGTCCTGAGATCCAGCCCCATATCCCCCACATGGGACTCCTTGCTCCGCGGGAGGCCTGCTTCTCCCTCTCCCACTCCCCCTACTTGTGTTCCCTCTCTCACTGTGTCTCTCTCTGTCAAATAAATAAATAAAATCTTAAAAAAAAAAATAAGGTAGATCTTTTGTTCAGTTTATTGCAGTAAAATAAAAAACTTCAAAACTCAGGGATGCCTCGGTGGCTCAGTAAGTTAAAGCCTCTGCCTTCGGCTCAGGTCATGATCTCAGGGTCCTGGGATTGAGCCCTACATTGGGCTCTCTGTTCAGCGGGGAGCCTGCTTCCCCCCTATCTCTGCCTGCCTCTCTGCCTACTTGTGATCTCTCTCTCTCTCTCTCTGTCAAATAAATAAATAAATAAATAAATAAATAAAATCTTTAAAAAACAAAACAAACTTCCAAAACTCCGGAAATTAACATTGGTAGAGTTCTACTAATATTACTATATATTTTTAAATAATTAAATTACTTTTTCTTTTTTGAAGATTTATTTATTAGAGAGAGAGAGTATGCAAGTGGGGGGAGGGGCAGAGGGAGAGGGAGAACGTTAAGCAGGCCCCATGCCCAGCTCAGAGCCTGACATGGGACTCAATCTCACGATCCTGAGATCCGGACCCCCAGCCGAAGGCAGATGAGCCACCCAGGTGCCCCTCTAATTCTTTTTTCTAATTAAGTTTGTAGTTTCTTTATAATCCTCATCCAATCAGAATCATTGTCAAAAAATTAATTAATTTAAAATATCAGTGATAAATCCGTACATGTTAAAGCAGATAATGTATTTAATGAAAAACACTTATATTTTCGAAAACAAAAATCAACATAGAGATGTTGTTTTACTTTTTTTTTTTTTTTTGCGAGTCTCTTTAATATCTGGCTTAATGGGAGATAACTCAATTCTCCTACCTGCTTCTTTACTCAATTCTTGTGAGATGTTTTTTTCATTTGCCTCGTATTCAGTGGTATTCGTATACCAAAGTTTATTCAGCTGTTCAGCTGTTATTCGGTTGATGAATGTTCAGTTTGTTTCCAGTTTTGTGGGTTGGGTTGAGTTTAGTTTGGTTTGGTTTGCTACCAGGAATAATACTAACATAAATATCCTTGTATGCTCTATCCTTACATGTTCCTGCTTCTGTCTCGGTGGGCTCGATTCTCTGCAATGGGACAGCTGGGATTGAGTGAAGGTGTAGATGTAATGCTAATAGTGATATTCTACTGCTTCCACATGTAAGGGTACGTTCTCCTCACATTCCCACCCTTCAGGGTGTTCACAGTCCTTGTATTTTGCCTTCTAATGGGACATTTTGTTTTTACTCTGATATGCACATTTCAAACTCCGGGTTAATGTGAGCATTTGTTTCAGGTTCAGCTTTTTGGATTTGCTTTTCTATGAATTCTCTTTTCTCATTTTTTGCCCATTTTCTATTGGATTGCCATTTTTTTCCCATCTTGTAGGAATATAGATCTTGATTTTTTTTTTTTATCAGCCATCAGTATTGAAAAATTTACTATTGGGGCACCTGGGTGGCTCAGTAGGTTAAAGCTTCTGCCTTCGGCTCAGGTCATGATCTCAGGGTCCTGGGATCGAGCCCCGCATTTTACTCTCTGCTCAGCAAAAAATGTTCAATTCTGGCATGCCTCTTTGTATATGGCATGAGCTGAGATGTGAGTCCCCCTTTATTAGATTTTCAGATAGGTCTGTTTAGCTAAGGTATGTTTGTTAAATAACTATTCTTTCTTATTTGAATAGGACTATCACAATTGTTATAGTTAAACTTCTCATGCAGACTTGGATCTACTGTGGATTCTTTACTATGTCTTTTTTTTTTTTTTTTTTTTTTTTTCTTTACTATGTCTTTTAACCAACTTTTCTATTCCTATTCCAATATTATACTAATGTGATAACATTAGATTTATAGTATATTCTTATGCCATGTGAAAACAAACAAATAAACACCCTTCATTACTTTTCTAAGAGATTTGATCAATGAATGACAGGAAAGAGAAGGCTCTTACTTGCTCTGTCATCATAGATTATAAGAACCATTTAGGGCGCCTGGGTGGCTCAGTTGGTTGAGCAACTGCCCTTGGCTCAGGTCATGATCCCGGAGTCCCGGGATCGAGTCCCATATCGGACTCCCGGCTCTGCGGGAAGCCTGCTTCTCTCTCTGACTTTCTCCCCTCTCATTCTCACTCTCTCGCTCTCTAATAAATAAATTAAAAAAATCTTAAAAAAAAAAAAAAAAAAAGAACCATTTATGGCTGGACCAGCCTGTGTCCACCTTCCTGAGCTTCAGTGGAAGAAACTGTCTATAAACGGAGAATTGAAGATCATTTAAATAAATGTGGAGAACTAGGTCCTTGCCATTTCAGTCTCTATAGCAGGAGGGGAGAACAGTAAAAGGAGCGGGGACCAGCTGTGGGACAACCAGCCCACCGTCCGAGCCCCCACTACAAAATGACGAACTTCAACCCAGTAAACAGTAATCTATTTACCTGTTGGACTCAGAGTAAGACAATGATGAGGATTGTTGGCACAGAACAGAAGTATTATAAGTCATTCGCCTATAAGAATATATACTGACAAAAATTGAGAAGAATGAAACATGAAAAGTGGTAGAACACAGATCTAAGTTTTCACAGGTGGAGTAAAAGAAAACACTAAACCAGATCAAACAATAGAAAGAGGAGTATTTTAAGATATAAAAGTAAAATCCAGAAGAACTAAGAAAAATAGCAAAATCAACTAAAATTGGGTGTGGACGGGGATGAGAGGAAGTGGAGAGATTCTAATTTTGTCATTGCTCAGAGTGAAGAAAGATCACACACACACACATATACACACACACCAATGCAAAGAAAACACACATCATATTGTGAAATATGATTTCAAAAGAAACAATAAAAACAGAAAGCATAACATTAAAATGCTGATAAAACTAAGGTCAAATATATCTGTCATACGAATGAATTTAAATGTGCTATTCTACATATTTTTTAAAAAGCAATTGTGACATCACATCACACAGTAAAACCCAACTATTTTCTGGGAGTATAAGAAACATGTTAAAACAAATTGACTCAGAAGGTTTGCAAATGAAAAGATGGGCCAAGGCGAATGAGACCAATGGAAAGAATAAGAAAACAGGGCTTCAATTTTAATATACAACCAAGTTGAATTTAGGACAAAAAGCCATAAACTGGATAAAGACAGCTACTCTATAAGGATAAACGAGGTATTACACAAAAATGATTTAACAGCCACAATATTCTACATTTGATATAATACCGCACCACAATTTAAACCACAAAAACCACAGAAGGTGAGGAGAAATACGCAAATACTGACCTATGCTAGGAGATTTTAATTCACTTCTCTCGGCCAGGGTAGATTCAATGTATAAAAATATGTAAAATTTTAGAGCTGTCCCGTCTAATGTGGTAGCCAGTAGCCACATACAGCTACGTACATTTAAATTAATTAAAGTGAGGGGTGCCTGACTGGCTCAGTCAGTAGGGCATGCAACTCTTGATTTTGGGGTTGTGAGTTTGAGCCCCCATTGAGTGTAGGGATTACTTAAAAATGAAAAAAATTTTAATTTAAAAATTTTAAATTAATTTTAAAATGAAATAAAATTGAATATTCAGTGAGTCACAACTAGACATATTTCAAGTGCTCTATAGCCACAGAGAGGATCTATTCCATGTAATTAATGAATCATTGTATTCATCACAAAATGGTAAAAATCACACCTACACACAGCAAAAATGGAAGTAAAACATTCTCTGGCAGTAGGCCAAAGAGAAAAGTCAAAATCACTATTTCAGAATAGAAAATAATTACATCAGACCCAACAGAGTACAGCCATCCCAACTGCTAAATTTCTCTTAAAGAAATTTAAGAGTCATCAGTGATAATGGTGAAACTCTAAAGTCTTCCCATTTATGCCAGGACCAAAGGCAGTCTCACTATTAACACAATTATAATTGCTTCTGAAGTGTTAGGAAAGGCATCTAGACAGGAAATTGAAATCAACAGTGTAAATATGAGAAATGAAAAGACAAGATGGTCATCTTTTGCAAATGACACGATCCTTTACTTAGAAAACCCAAGATAATGCACAGAGAGACAGAACTCATTATTGAGTTCTTTGATGTGGCAAGATATAAGATAAATATACTAATCAAGATTTTGTGAAGAATCAACAAGTAAAATTAGATCTCTATCTCACACCATATACAATGTCATTCCAGCTGGATTTTTTTTTTTATTCCAGCTGGATTTAATATGATTTTAAGGTAATTTATGTATGAACAAAAAGTGTTTTCCCATTGTAATTTTTGATTGGTTGTTTTTTAATGTGAGAAAGTTACTGATTTTTATAAATTCATTGTACAACCCAATCCAAGTGGGGACAGTTTTGCTCTCCCTCCTGGGGACATCTGGCAAGGTCTGGAGACATTTGTTTGTCCTGAACGGGGAGAGGGGTGCCACTGGCATTGGTGAGCGGAAGACAGAAATCTGCTAAACTTGCTGCAGGGTGTCTTCTCTCTCCCTACAACAAGGATCATTCAGTTCCAAATATAAATAATGCTGAAATTAAAAAATGTGGTGTAGGGGCACCTGGGTGGCTCAGTAGGTTGAGCCTCTGCCTTCGGCTTGGCTCATGATCTCAGGGTCCTGGGATCGAGCCCCGCATCGGACTCTCTGCTCGGCAGGGAGCCTGCTTCCCCCTCTCCCTCTGCCTGCCTCTCTCTGCCTGCTTGTGATCTCTTTCTCTCTGTCAAAAAAATAAATAAAATCTTAAAAAAAAAAAAAAAAGAAAAGAAAAACCGTAGTGTAAGTAGATACCTTGATTGAGTTATCATATGGCTTCTAATAGTTTTTCCAGTTAATTTTGTATCTAATTGCAAGAAATAAGGATATAGGCTTTCCAGTATTTATACCTCTTGTTTGGTTCCGTTTTGTAACTACATTTGGCTGACACCTTCAGAACCAGGTTTGCCCTGAGCAGCTGGACTCTGTCCCTCTGTTTGGGAATTCCACTGTTGGGAGGTCCTACTTCCTATCATTAAGGACCTAAAGACCAGATATTTGTTTTCCCTGAAACCTAGTGGCCAGCATGCAGGTGTCTGACTGAACTCACAGTGAGACTTTATAAAGACATCAAGAATGGGTCAATGCTCATTTGGATGGCTTTGGCACTGAACCAGGCTGTCCCTAGGCAAACTTGGTGACCATTCTTTCATTGTTTCCATGGGTTCTGACCCATTTTCTAAACTTGCTGCTTTAGCTTTCTCATCCAAACTGTCAGCTGCCCCATGTCCTGTGAATGAATTCCTTTTTTTTCTTCTTAGTTAACCCAAATTGGTTTCCTTTGCAACCAAGAACCCAACTATTAGAATGTTAAATAATAATGGTGACAGCAGGTGCCATTGTCTTTTTTCCTGACCTCGTTGGAAATAGCCTTTTATCTGCACATATTCATTAATTAGTTTACAAAATAAATACTGAAATCCATGTGTTCAGTCCCTTACCTCCACTTCCAATCCAATACCACATTGGTCATTCTAGTTTCTGCTTTCCTGTATGTGTAAATCCCTTCTCTGAAAATGAGAAATCTGTTTCCCATTATCCAAAATATATTTACTTATTTCATCAGACCCCCTGGGTGTAACTGGCTCTCTCTCTCAGCCACCATTCCTCTCCAGCATGGTTGCCTTCCTTATCCAGCTAGGGTCTGCTTTCCCTGCCAGGGTGTTCCCACCCTCCTCCACCTAGGACTCCCTCATCATCCCGCTGAGTCATTTCAGAGAGCGAACACATGCAAAATGCCCTCCTCATCTTGCTCGGGTTCTGACATTCCTCTATGACATTCTTGAGTAGACGTCCTCCTCATTGTGTTTGAGACGCCCCATTCCGGGCCACCTCTCTGCACAGGTATCCACCTAGTTCCGTCACACCTGAGCCCTACTGCTCAGAAGGGAGAGAGGAAAGAAGGGAAGGGAAGGAGAGGAGAAAAAAAGAGAAGATGAATTCTGGATATATTTCGAATGCAGAGCTGAGGGGATTTCTGGCAGGATGTAGGGTGAATGAGAAGGAGGGGAGACGGGGATGGCTCCAAGGACTTTGATCTGTGCACCTGCAAAGCGAAGTTAACTTCTCCTGAGACAGGGAAGACTGTGGGAAGAGCAGGCATGGAGCGGAAATTTAGAGTAAATCTTGGGCATGGTGAGTTTAAGGTGCATATTAGATACCCACACAGGCAATTAAATTGATGAATCTGGAGCTTTCGGGAGAGGACCGGAAGGAGGATACACATTTGGGAGTTACCAGTATTGGATAGTATTTAAAGACTTCGGACTGGAAGAAATTGCTTTGGGAATGAGTCAAGAGGGCAGAGAGAAGTGGTCCAAGTGGTGATTTTATGTGGTGTCTGGGAGTGAATGGTCAAGAAAGAATTCTTGAGACACTTTGGTGCAAAAAAGTTGGTTTTGCTAAAGCACAGGGATAGCTGCACAAAGGGTTGTGAGGAGTGACTGCTAATATACTTTTTTTTTTTAAGTTTTTGTCTTTAAGTTTGTTATGTTTAGTAACCTTGTTACTAATGTAACAATGTGGGGCTTGAACTCATGACCCTGAGATCAAGTCATGTGCTCTTCCCTTTGAGCCAACCAAGCGCCCCAAGTAGATTTCTAAATTAAGGAAATAATCTTATATAAGGGGATTTTTGTTGGGAAAGGTACCTGAATTTTAGGAGATCCCTTTGGCCATAGTGTGTTGGTACCATATTAGATTTACAGTGCTGGCTGTATGCAGAGAATTGGGAAGTTTCAATTTTTCTGTTTGGTTTACATTGAGTCAGAATCGTCTGTTTGTTGATAGTTTAAAATAATTTAGTATGGGGCACCTGGCTGGCTCAATTGGAAAAGTGAGTGACTCTTGATCTTGGAGTCCTAGGTTTGAGCCCCATGTTGGGTTTAGAGATTACCAAAAAATAAAATCCTTAAAAATAAAATAAAATAATTTAATCTGATTCTATCAGTTTACTTCATAGTTACCAATCTATTTAACAAGTCCAATCTCTTCCTAAGAAGAGTTTTTGCAACTTATGTTTCTGAAAAATCATTCATTTATCCCAAGTTTTTTAGTTATTAGCAAGGAGTTGAACGAAGTATTCTCTAAGAAACGTGGTTCCTCTAGAACTGTCACTTTCCCTTTCACTATTTTCACCTTTTGGTTCTTTTCCCTGCATCCTGTGTGATTTTCCTGAACTTGAATCTATGCCACTCGCTTTTACTTTCTGTGTGCCACGTATTGTACTTTATGCTTCTAAGTCCCATTTTAATTTTTTATTGTCATTGTTTTCTCTTTAATTATTTACCCTAGATTTACTAGCTCCATTTGTATTGTTTTCTTATCATTGCTTATATAAGTTTTCTTTAATTTCCATATAAGTGGGAAGCTGCTACAGCCTACGATTTTTTTTTCTTTTGCATCATGCAGTTAATAAATTAAAATACTCTCAAAAAAAGATTTTATTTTTAGGTAATTTCTACACCCAAAGAGGGGCTCAAACTCACAACGCCGAGATCAAGAGTCGTATGCTACACCGACTGAGCCAGCTGGGCACCTCTCTTTATAATTTTTTCATGTTATTTCCTTTTTCTCCTTTATTATTTGTCAAAATTGTGTTGGAAGAGAGAGCTGGAGCGTCATTAGGCATCTAAATTGGGAATCCTGTTCACTCCGTGATTTACCGCCAAGCATGCTGAACGCACTTTGTCCAGCAGGGGGCACACTTGGACTTTGATGGCTTCCCCAGCTCCGGTTGAATAGGATCCACTGTTGAGAAATGAAGTTAAAAGTAAACCTCTGGTTAGAGGAATTTTTGGCTTGATGGGACCGTGCATCTATTTTCCCAACAGATGAAAATCAAACCCCTAAAATAGAAAGGCAGGTATAGAAAATGAGCTAGGAGACATGGGGTAAAGGACAATAATGGCGCAGGTATACTGAAAAACGGTATCTAGGCTTTGGCCCCAATTCCAGGAAGACCACAGCACTTGCTGGGGGAATGCCCCGCAAATAAAGCCGGTAGATCCTGCCCAGCGCCAGCTGGTTTCTGTCACACGGGAATGCCAGGTCATCAACATTTTCAAGAGAGGGTGGACATCCCGATTATCATGAGAGATCTCCAACTATTGAACTGTGACCAATGAATTAAAACGGTTTTAGAAACCTGTGTGTAAACTAAATGCAAACTATCATCTAGAATGTTATGGTGAGTGGCACAGGATTCTCTGTATTTACATGGGACTGGCTTTAATTACGCTAAAGAGTGAAATATTGAATGCTGTTCCCCTGAGGTCAAGAAAGAGACAAGGATGTCTATTTTCACTTCTTCTCCTTCCCCTTCCTCTCCTCCTCCTTCTTCCTTAAAATATATATCTTTTTTAAATTTAAAAGTACTCTCCACACCCAACATGGGGCTCAAACTCACAACCCCAGGATCAAGAGTTGCACACTTTTCTGACTGAGCCAGCCAGGGGTCTCTATTTTCATTCCTTCTATTCCCTTCTATTCAGTGTTGTGATGAAATGACTGGAGGCTTCAGTGAATCAAGGGGAAAAGGCAGCGTACCTGGAAAGGAAGGAGTAACATCATTGTCTCCAATGACAAGATCATTTACATAGAAAATCCAAAACAGACTGGAAACCAGTAGCAAACTACTGGCATTAACATGTCATTCGGTAGAGTTACTGTATCCAAAGTCAACTTACAGAAACGGTTTCTATATCTGTATTAGCAAATATCAGAAAATTAAATAAAAAATACAGTATCATTGGGGCGCCTGGGTGGCTCAGTGGGTTAAAGCCTCTGCCTTCGGCTCAGGTCATGATCTCAGGGTCTTAGGATAGAGCCCCGCATCGGGCTCTCTGCTCAGCAGGGAGCCTGCTTCCCCCCTCTCTGTGCCTGCCTCTCTGCCTACTTGTGATCTCTCTCTCTCTCAAATAAATAAATAAAATCTTAAAAAATATACAATATCATTTTATTTAAAAAGATTTTTAGGAGGCACCTGGGTGGCTCAGTGGGTTAAAGCCTGTGCCTTCCGCTCAGGTCATGATCTCAGGGTCCTGGGATCGAGCCCCACATCGGGCTCTCTGCTCAGCGGAGAGCCTGCTTCCCCCTTTCTCTCTGCCTGCCTCTCTGCCTACTTGTGATTTCTTGCTCTCTCTCTCTCTAAATAAATAAATAAAATCTTTTAAAAAAATTTTTTTAATATCATTTTTGAAAGCACCCCAAGTCACGATATTCGTAAAAGAAAACTAACAAAATCGTTTTAAGACCTCTACACCCAAAACTGAAAATGTTGCTAAGAGAAATTAAGGAAGCCCTCGGTATGGTCTATGTCATGCTCATGAATTTGAATATTCAATATTTTAAGGATACCAATACTTCCTCAAACCAGGACCGCAGATACTGAGGGCTTTTCCCCAAAATCAAATCCCTACACAGGCAAGGCAGTATGGTAAATGAGTGGGGCAGACTAGCGTAAAGTACCTGGATTCCAGGAATGGTACCTGGATTTGGCTTTAGGGGAGGGAGGCCATAGAGCATGGTGGGGAGTGCAGTGCTATAAAGGCAATCAATTCCTGTGCAGCCGCAGCTGATTGCTACCATGTGAGAATACCAGATCTTTTAATTTTTCAAGAACTATCTTGAGGGGCACCTTGAGGTGGCTTAGTCCGTTAAGCAGCTGACTCTTAGTCTTGGCCCAGGTCTTCATCTCAGGGTCGTGAGTTCAAGTCCCACGTTGGAATCTGTGCTGGGCATGAAGCCTACTTTAAATAAATAAATAAATAAATAAATAAGATATTATGATTATTATATTATGATTATTATATACTATTATAATTATTATATATTATTATATTATACTATATTATTATATAGTATATCTAATACATATAAATTATATAAATTTTTATATTTATATATCTTGAAATATCTCCCAATATTTAAATGTTGTAAGTTTGTTAAAATCTTTCCAAACCAGTCCAACCAAACAAAATACAAATACAACTTAGACCTAGCGTGTTTGTTGGAAACCAAGTCAAGGAGAGAGACTCTTCACAGGTGCCTGGTTTTATCTTTAGCCCTGGAACCACTGCTAGTCAAGTGTGGGCTCTGCCCTTCCTGTGTTTGACACCTGTGCTGGGTGGAACCTCACAAAGTTTCCTCTGTACTTCAGCCTCATTGCATCAGACCAGGTCCTAATGCAGGGGTGATACCTTTGTTCTCACCTCCTCCTGTCACCTTCAGTTATGTCCAAATTTTGTGCACTAGATTGATAGCTTCAGGGATTTTAGCCATCATGCATGGTACAAACCAGAGGTCCCCCGAATCCTGCAGCCCCCCAGTTTTTTAATATCTAGAGAATATAACTGCAGCCCCCAAGCTACGAAAGTACAGTATACACAAAATTGCCCACTCTGCATATTAGGAGAATTACTGGAGATGATGCCATTCTCCCAATCATCACACGGATTGCAACGTCCCTTCCCCCAATATGGGAAACCAAAACAAAACAAAACTTCTTTCTTGCATTCTCCAGCACTTTAATCCAATGGCGTTATGGGTAACATATGACACATTCGGGGACAGCAGCGGGGAATGACCCTACAGAAAAGGAAGCAACCTAAATGGGACGTTAATCTGCACTGTCCATCTCTACCCCATGGGGCCTCATAGTAGCTCCGTCTCCTATCACGTCTCTCACAAGAAGTCCAGCTTCCCTCCCTACCACCTCCACTGCCACTGAGGCCAACGCTGCCCTCAATCTTTCTCTCAGCCAGTCTTGGGATTCACAGGATTTGATCAGGTGGTGACATACTAGCCTACTCTTTAGCCCAAGCTCCAGGCTAATCCTGGGCTTTCTGTTTGGATACCCAAAAAGGCCACTGATTTGTTTTGAAAAGGAAGTGTGTACGTCCTCTCCCTGAGATGAATTCTGTGGTCCTCCGTGAATGGGGACATTGCTTCACTATACAGTGAGAGACTGAATATGCAAATAGAGGAAACTCAGACCCTATGTAAGAACAGAACTCTGACCCATAAGCCCCCAGCCAGGAAGCCGGCCCACTATCAACAAATCAGACTTGGGGGAAGTCACACCGCGTCTGGCGATGGATTCAGGACGCCAAGCCCTAACCCCTGTGTCAATCAGCCACAAATGGCCGGGATTTGATTCATAACTGACGGCTTCGCTGGTTTTTGTCCCTGCTTCCAGTTTAGGACCAAACAGAGAAAGCCAATGTGTACCCCCTAACCAGTCACTTAGGGTGCCTCACTTCTAGTTAACCCTCCTCCAGCTTCCCCAGGACATACCCGAAGCCTTCTCTTTTCTCCTCAGTGAAGCTTTCCCAATCCTCTGCCTGCCCTTGAGTCTCTGCCCAAGTGCAAGTGATGGTGGCCGACTCCCTTACTGGAGCAAGCTCCAAATAAACAGCTTCTACCTGCTCTCGGTTGGTGGGTTGTTACGGATTAAATGTCTGTGGCCACCCATCCTGGATTCATCCTCAGTTCATAGGTGGAAGCTCTAACCCCCAATGTGATCGATCAATTGGAGGTGAAGCCTCTGAGGGGTGATTAAGTTTAGATGAGGTCATGAGAGCGGAACCCCCGTGATGGGATTAATGTTCTTAATAAGAGGAAAAAGAGGGGCGCCTGGGTGGCTCAGTGGGGTAAAGTCTTTTCCTTCGGCTCAGGTCATGATCTCGGGGTCCTGGGACTGAGCCCCGCATCGGGCTCTCTGCTCGGCAGGGAAGCCTGCTTCCCGAACCTCTCTCTCTGCTTGGCTCTCTGCCTACTTGTGATCTCTCTCTGTCAAATAAATAAATAAAATCTTTAAAGAATATATATATAAGAGGAAAAAGAGACACCGGTGTGCAAGCTCCTCGGGCTCTCGCTCTCTCTCTTTCCCTCCCCTTTCCCTCGTTTCACTTCACTTAAGCGGCCACCCTCTGGTTTTTTGTTATGGAAGCGCAAGCTAAGATTGGTTTTTGTGTCTACAAGTTGGTTTGGTCGCGTTCAGTTCATCTTATACTGATGGGCATCAGAGATGGGCTTATTAAAGAGCATGACCATACGTCAGTGTCTTTCCCGAAAGCCCACGAGAGGCTTATGAGCTGTGAAATTGAGTTTCATGGGGAGGTTTGGGCAGCCTGAGGGGCTGAGGCCGAGTAGGTAAGGGGGTGTGGGCACGGTGGTTAGAGGGGAGGTTGTCTTAGAACTTTTTCAGGTACATGTAACACCAGTTCAATTCCCAATTTCCAACATGTGAGTCTTCTCTTTACGCATTCAGGAAATTCTCCAACACTAGCTAGGTGTCCTGCAATGCAACTGAATTCTGACACATAGCTACCCGGAGACAGCCTCAGATCCTACAGGTTAAGGGCTCAGTCCCACAAGACTGCCCCCTTCCGCTACTTCTGATGCCAGTCATAGGTCCCAGGTTGTCACCTGCACTTCTGAGCCTCGGGCTCTAGATCAGAAGCCCCCAGGAGCCCCTCCTTGGGTTTAGTTAATTTGCTAGAGCAGCTCACATTCTCAGGAAACCTGTTTACTCACTAGATTACCAATTTATTACAGGGGCAATGGAAGGATACAAATCAACAGCCAGATCAAAGGTACATAGGGGGAGGTCCTGAACAAAGGAACTTTTCTGTCCCTGTGTTGTTTGGGACTCTGCATGGTGGCACGTGGATGCTTTCTGGTTCAACCATCTGAAAGCTCTCTCTGGCTCTCACCCTTTTAGGTTTATATGGAGGCTTCATTATATAGGCTTGAGTGCTTAAATCATTGGCCATTGGCATTCGAACTCAACCTCCAGCTCCTCTCCCCTCCCTGGAAGTCAGGGGCTGGGACTGAAAGCCCCAACACTAATTGCATGGTTGTTTCCCTGGCAAGCATCCCCCCCCCCCCCCCCCGGCCCTTAGGCGCTTTCCAAGTCCCCTCGTCAGCAGAGCAGAAGGCATCTTTGTCCCCTCTCATCGCTTAGGAAATTCCAAGGGTTTTCGGCTGTTGTGCCAGGAACTGGGACAATGACCAAATATATATTTCTTATTATAAATCACAGTATCACACTCTGTTAGCTGAAAACTTTTGAAATATGCTGGCTTCTGGCAGGTTCTAGAGGGTTCCAGAGCTTGGTCAGTGTCATGGAAATCCTTTTTAAAAAAATTTGCTACGTGCCGTAGCTCTGTTTTCCTCTGTGGGCTTTGTTCTCAGGCAGGCTGGAGGCCAGTATTGGGTCCTGACAGCTCCAGGCTTGAATCTTTCCCATTCAAAGACCCCAGGGGAAAGAGAGCAGCTATTTCCCCCAAAGGTATAGTAAGAGTCCTGGCGACTCTTCTGAGGAAAATCGATATAGGCTTATCCAGGTGCTGCTAAATCGACCCCAGGTGTTATCAGTGATGAACTAGGCCAACTGGTCAGTGTCGGTTCAGAGTCACCCCTGGAGCAAGGAATGGAGTTGATGATGAGAGGATGGTCATCCTCCAAAATGAAATCGAGACGCTGCTTTCGTTTTTCATGATTTTTTTAAAGATGTTTAAATTTATTTTACAGAGCGTGCTCGACGCCATGACCTTGAGATCAGGACTGGAACCAAGTCCAAGAATCGGACACCCAGCTGACTGAGTCACCCAGGTACCCCAAGATACTGCTTTTTTAAAAAAATTAATTTATTTTTATTTAAATTCAGTTAACATATAATGTATTATTGGTTTTAGAGGTAGAGGTCAGTGCTTCATCAGTCCTATATAATACCCAGTGCTCATTTCATCACGTGCCCTCCTTAATGTCCATCGCCCGGTTATCCCTTCCTTCCAGCTACCAGTTCCGTGCCTCCAGCAACCTTCACTTTGTTTCCTGTAGATTAAGAGTCTCTTATGGTTCGTCTCTCTCTCTCGGATTTCTTCTTGTTTTATTTTTTCCTCTCTTCCCCTGTGATCCTCTGTTTTGTTTCTTTTTTTTTTTAAGATTTTATTTATTTACTTATTTGAGAGACAGAGAGAGTGAGAGAGAGCATGAGAGGAGAGAAGGTTAGAGGAAGACGCAGACTCCCCGCGGAGCCGGGAGCCCGATATGGGACTCGATCCTGGAACTCAAGGATCATGACCTGAGCCGAAGGCAGTTGCTCAACCAACTGAGCCACCCAGGCACCCCTCTGTTTTGTTTCTTAACTGCCGCCTATCAGTGTATCAGTGAGATCATATGATAATTGTCTTTCTCTGATCGACTTATTTCGCTTAGCATAACACCCTCTAGTTCCATCCACGTCATTACAAATGACAGGATTTCGGGGGGCTTTTTGATGGCTGCATAGTATTCCAGTGTGTGTGTGTGTGTGTGTGTGTGTGTGTACCACATCTTCTTTATCCATTCATCTGTCAGTGAACGTCTGGGCTCTTTCCACAGTTTGGCTATTGTGGACATTACTGCTATAAACATTGGGGTGCACATTCCCCTTCAGATCACTATGTTTATATCTTTGGGGTAAATTCCCAGTAGTGCAATTGCTGTATCGTAGGGTAG
This sequence comes from Nasua narica, assembly GCA_028533885.1. Taxonomy (NCBI): domain Eukaryota; kingdom Metazoa; phylum Chordata; class Mammalia; order Carnivora; family Procyonidae; genus Nasua; species Nasua narica. The sequence goes on from CM052803.1 coordinate 3,388,833, forward strand.
CTATCTTCAACTTTTAGAGGAACCTCCATACTATTTTCCAGAGTGGCTGCACCAGCTTGCATTCCCACTAACAGTGTAAGAGGGTTTCTCCTTTCTCTGCATCCTTGCCAACATCTGTCATTTCCTGACTGGTTAATTTTAGCCATTCTGACTGGTGTGAGTTGGTACCTCACTGTGGTTTTGATTTGTATCTCCCTGATGTCGAGTGATGTTGAGCACTTTTTCGTGTGTCTGTTGGCCACTTGGATGTCTTCTTTGCAGAAATGTCTGTTCATGTCTTCTGCCCATTTCTTGATTGGATTATTTGTTCTTTGGGTGTTGAGTTTGATAAGTTCTTTGTAGATTTTGGATACTAGCCCTTTATCTGATATGTCAATTGTAAATATCTTCTCCCATTCTGTCGATTGTCTTTTGGTTTTGTTGACTGTTTCCTTTGCTGTGCGAAAGCTTTTTATCTTGATGAAATCCCAATAGTTCATTTTTGCCTTTATTTCCCTTGCCTTTCGAGACGTGTCTAGCATGAAGTTGCTGTGGCCGAGGTCACAGAAGTTGCTGCCTGTGTTTTCCTCTAGGATTTTGATGGATTCCTGTCTCACATATAGGTCTTTCATCCATTTTGAGTTTATTTTTGTGTGCGGTGTAAGGAAATGGTCCAGTTTCATTCTTCTGCATGTGGCTGTTCAATTTTCCAATACTATTTGTTGAAGAGCCTGTTTTTTCTTTTTTTTCCTTTGGATATCTTTCCTGCTTTGTAAAGATTAGTAGGCCAAAAAAAAAAAGATTAGCAGGCCATAGAGGTGAGGCCTACCTCACCTTTCTGGACTCTCTATTCTGTTCCATTGATCTATGTATCTGTTTTTGTGCCAGTACCATTACTGTCTTGATGATTAGTTTTATAATAGAGCTGAAGTCTGGAATTGTGATGCCACCAGGTTTGGTTTTCTTTTTCAACATTCCTTTGACTATTTGGGGTCTTAGCTGGTTCCATACAAATTTTAGGATTATTTGTTCGAGCTCTATGAAAAAAGTTGACGGTATTTTGATAGGGGTTACTTTGAATGTATAGATTGCTCTAGGTAGCATAGACATTTTCACAATATTTGTTCTTCTAATCCATGAGCATGGAACGTTTTTCCATTTCTTTGTGTCTTCCTCAATTTCTTTCAGGAGTGCTCTATACTTTTCTGAGTACAGATCCTTTACCTCTTCAGTTAGGTTTATTCCTAGGTATCTTATGGTTTTGGGTGCAGCTGTAAATGGGATTGATTCCTTAATTTCTCTTTCTTCTGTCTTGTTGGTGATGTATAGAAATGCAACTGATTTCTGTGCATTAATTTTATATCCTGCCGCTTGGCTGATTTCCTGCATGAGTTCCAGCAATTTTGGGGTGGAATCTTTTGACTTTTCCACGTAGAGTAAGGTGCTGCTTTTAGATACAAACCAGGATCTGGACAGTCAAAAGACCAACCAACCATCCAACCAACAATAAAACAACGGCACAGGAAGACAGAGCCCTGAGGGAGCCCTGGGAAACCCAGGAATGTAGGGGAGGCAGTGGGGGGTGGGCGGTGAGGACAGGCTTTCCCAGGGCTATCAGATGTATGGGTTGGATTGGGCTTAGAACTACAGATCTGACCCTGAGAACTTGTGTTAGTGTTTCCACACCCACCCAGGTACCCTCAGAGGGCTGCTGGACCCTCAGGCTGGGACGGAGTCTTCTCCCTCAGTCTATGTCCTGTGGCCCAGAAGTTGTCCCATCCAGCTTCTTCCTTCCTTGGAAATCTTATGGGGAAACGTCCTTTTCTGTTCAAGCACGGCCCTTATGTCTACTGCAAGCAGCTTCCTTCCCAGTCACTGGTCTTGTCTGTGTTCCCGTGATCAGTAAATGAATCAGAGCATGAAGGGGGCCTGGACCCCCAGCCTAGAGATGCTCCTGCCCTCTCTGCTAATGATGGGGTAGCCCCAGAGGGCAGAGCAGGGCTGCCTTGCTCCAGCCTGTCAGGCAGGGAGATGGGTACATGCACAGGTCCTGAGCCTTCCCCACCTGACGTACCCTCTGACTTGGATCCTCAGGACAGCCGAGTCCCAAATCCACATTCATGTGGCTTTGGTGCCTCCCCTCCCTGTCTGGCTTCTACCCTGTCCTCGATTTCACCCCGAAAGTTCCCTTGTGCAGCCCTTCGAGGGGTTTCAGATTTGCCGTGATTTTCCCTTTTCTGTCTGTGGCTGTTTTCAGCAGGAAGGTGGGTCTGATGCCCACTGGCGATGGGCCTCACCTCTTTTCTGCTTTATCTCGTGCCCTGTGTGATCACGCTGAGGGCCGTGGTTAAAGGCGATCTGTGTGGTGACATTCCAAGTTCATGGGTGCGGCTGGAACTTTTTCTCAACCGCAGACCCACAGAAGCACCCTCTGTCTGATTTTCCACTGCTGTGCCTCTAACCCCGCATGGCTGAAATTGAGCTCCCGAATTTCTTCTTTAAAAATCTCTCCGGGTCTTTCCCTTTTCCTGCAATGGCAGCTCGGAGCTTGCAACCACTCCCGAGAAACACATTGGTGTTGTTGCATTGTCTCTTTCTCTCTCAGTAAGGCTCTGATGTGCCAACAAATACGGCTGGCCATCAGCTTCCCACCAGCCTAGCACGTCTGCCCAGACCCGGGCACCGCCCGTGTCACGGGTAAGGCAACACAAAAGCCCCAGGGAAGTCTGGGCTCAGCCCAGCAAGCAGGGGGTCAGGGGAAAAGCAAAGCACATCCTGTCCCTTCTGTGTTCAAGTCCCACACTGCCCTTCACACCTGCCACACTGTGATTTATAATAAGAAATATGTACGTGTGGTCTCCCCCACCCCCATTTCCGGCAGGGAGCTCCTAAAGCCCTTAGAATTTACCAAGTGATGAAAACTATTAAGGTGTCTTTTGTTATGTCAATGAGGTGACCTTTTGATAGCAGCTAAGGATGGGGGCTGGTTGCTAAGGGAATCAAGCTTCAAAGGGTTGGGGCTTGACCTCCAGGGAGGGGAAAGGGGGCTGAAGTTGAATAAATCACCAAGGACCAATGATTTAAATGGGTAGACTGAGTAAAGCAGATTGTCCTTCCCAGTGTGGGTGGGCCTGAACTAATCAGTTAAGACCCGCACAGAAGGAAAGCATTGCCCCTTCCACAACTGAGGGCAACTCTTCCTGCTTCACTGCTTTCGGGCTAGGACATCAGTTTTTCTGTGCCTTTGGATTTGAACTGAAACATCTGCTCTTCCTTCAAGCCAGCTGGTCTCTGGACTAGAACTCACCATCAGATGTCCCGGGCCTCCAGCCTGCCAACCAAAGATCTTAGGACTTGTCAACCTCCATCATCACAGGCGTCCAATCCCTTACACTAGATTTCCTTGTATATGCATAGGATGTGACCCAATGGGTTCTATTTGGAGAGCCCAGACTAAGACACCCAGAGTACAACTCAGGTTCTTACCCCAGCCTCCAGAGCTCTTCAGAAGCTGAAGTCCTTCACAATGGGTTCCTTTTGTGTGGGAGCCCACAGGATCTCTCACTTTGTCCCTGCCTTCACTCAGATGTGAAGCTTGCCCCACACACAGTTTTCTTTCTTTTAATTTCAGCAGTCTTTAAAGATTCCTCTTACGTTTTTCTGTTTGGGTTTTTTTTTTTTTCCCCTAAAATATATCACTCTCGGGGCCCCTGGGTGGCGCAGTTGGTTGAGCGACTGCCTTCGGCTCGGGTCATGATCCCGGAGTCCCGGGATCGAGTCCCACATCGGGCTCCCAGCTCCATGGGGAGTCCGCTTCTCACTCTGACCTGCTCTCTCTCACTCTCTCTCTTTCCTAATAAATAAATAAATAAATAAAATTTAAAAATAAAATAAAATAAAATATATCACTCTCTAAGAGATAGTGCATTTTAATTTTTTTTTTCTTAACACTTTGTCTTCTAACTAGAGTTTCTGACTCTAGTTCTGACTTTCCATCCTCAGAGCCGACTCTTTGCTGTATCTCTGACCCCAAAACAGGGCCTGGCCCATGGGAGGTGTCCAGGAAACCCCATTTGGATGAACAAATGCTCAGTGAGTGCCAGGCACTGTCCTAAGCATCTGACGTGCATGAACTCATTTAATGTCACACAGCATTTGTAGTAGTGTCGCCGTTTTGCAGATGAGCAAACTGAGGCACGGAGGGGTTAGCTGAATTTAGTAAAGTCCAGCAGGTGGTAGGCAAGGTGGTAGGTAGGTAGGCGTCTGGGTTCCAACCGGGGTCACTCCGTGCCTTCAACTTCCACTTTCCAGATGCCCAGCTCTCGAGTCAGTTCTGCATCAAGACCAAGGCCAGGCTGCCTGGGATGAGGACAATGGTGGGACTGGGGACCCAAATCCAAGAGGACAGGAGGCCCCAGGGTCACTGGTGGGAGCCACATCTCTTGTGACTACTGTGGACCAAGTCATGTCTACCCAATGCTTTCGTCCCTGAGAACTTCTCTCCAAACAAAGGGGCAGACTCGGCCCCCTGGCCCCTCAGCCCGGGAGCCTCTGCTTAGAGCCCCAGCGTGTGATAATGCATTTGCTCTGGATCTCTTCCAGCGCCCAGAGGCTCTGACCCCGGGATCTGGCCAGGTGGTGTCCTCTTCCCTGCGCAAACATGGTGCACGAGACGGCGTCTGGCGGCTCAGTCGGTGAAGTGTCTGACGTCAGCTCAGGTCGTGGTCTCAGGAGCCTGGGATGGAGCCCTGGGTGGAGCCCCGTGTCGGACCCCCCACTGACCGGGGTGTCTGCTTCTCTCTCTCCCTCTGCCCCTCCCCCTGCTCCTGTTCTCTCTCTCTCTCTCTCTCTCTCTCTCTCTCAAATAAATAAAATTTAAAAAACGAAAAACTAAAAACCATGTTGCTCTAGGAAAGGGCCACAGTCCTGGGGCCTTATCCCCCTAGACAGGCCTCTCACCATCTGCAAATGGCAAGGAGGCAAGATGCAGTGATTTCTCAGTTCCCTCCCCGCCCAGCCCCCGCCGCGGCCCATGCTGCCCAGGTTCCCTTTCTGCGGTGACCACAGCTCTGTCACACACAGCTTCCTGTTGGGGCTTCCTTGGCCTCACCCTCCGATTCGGGCCATTTCCTTCCCTGACAGAGGGACCTGAACCCCAGCTGGCACAGACATGGTGCCCCTGCTGCTGCTGCTGCCCCTACTGTGGGGGGGTAAGTGGGCCAAGGGAGGGGGGCTGGCTGGGCCCAGGTGGGGGTGGGCTGGAGCGGCAGCTGAGCCTCGCTGTCCCCCAGGGTCCCTGCAGGAGGAGCCGGGGTACAAGCTCCGACTGCAGGAACGGGTGACGGTGCAGGAGGGTCTGTGTGCCCACGTGCCCTGCTCCTTCTCCTACCCCCGGAGCTCGAGGCCTTCCCATGAGACGCCCCGCATGTACTGGTTCCGGCCTGAGGACAATCCCTACCGCGCTTGGGCTGTGGCTA
>CM052803.1:3394388-3405967 GCA_028533885.1 Nasua narica
TCCTCAGCCCTGACACAGAAACCCGACATCCGCTTTCCGGAGCCCCTGGAGTCTGGCTATCCCTCAAACCTGACCTGCAGTCTGCTGGGATCCTGTGAAGAAGGAAGACCTCTCACCTTCTCCTGGCTGGGGGCTGCCCTTGACTCGCTGGACCCCCAGACCCTGCAGTCCTCGGTGCTGACCCTCACCCCGAGGGTGCAGGACCACGGCAGCAACCTCACCTGTCAGGTGTACCTGCCGGGAGGTCAGGGCCCCGTGGAAAGAACCGTCAGGCTCAATGTGTCCTGTGAGTGCTGGAGGGATGGCGGGGTCCCCTGGGGCAGTGAGGGGAAAATGAGTCAGCCCTGGGATCCTTTTTCCAGAGGAGATTGGGGGAAGTTGGAAAACCTATCCCTTCCTCTGATGGGGCTCCTAGAACAAAGGGCCAAAGCCCACACTGCCCCTCACCACATCTTTCCTCCTCAGACGCTCCGAAGTTGATGACCGTGCGAGTTTTGCAGGGAAACTACACGGGTAGGAAAGATCCTCTCACCTGGGGTTGTGATGGGAACAGGGTCTGCCTGCTCAGGGCTTGGAGATGAGACCGTCCTTCACTCCTCAGCCCCCTGGGTCTTTGTCTGCCCCTCACCCACCTCACCAATGTCTCCCATTGTGGACCCAGGATTGCTTTCAGCTGGCGCCTCTTTTTCTGTCTAGTTTGTGTGTATTGTGTATGTTTCGTTTTAACTGAGTTCTAATCAACATGTAACAGTATATTAGCTTCAGGTGGACAACATAATGATTTAGTATTTACTTGCATTGCAAAATGATCACCACACTAAGTCTACGTGACATCCCTCACCACATAGAGTTACAATTTTTTTCCTTGTGACGAGGCGGTGTGAGATCTACTCCTTTAGGGACTTTCAAAGATACAATATAGCGCAATTAACTATAGAGTCACCATACGATGCGTTACATCCTGTGACTTATTTATTTTATAACTGAAGTTGGTTCCTTTTGACCTCCTTCCTTTTTTCATTAGCTTTAGAGTTTATGGTTACTTTCTTTTAAAATGATTCATTTTAGGGGCGCCTGGGTGGCTCAGTGGGTTAAAGCCTCTGCCTTCAGCTCAGGTCATGATCTCAGGGTCCTGGGATCAAGCCCCACATCGGGCTTTCTGCTCATCAGGAAGCCTGCTTCCTCCTCTCTCTCTGCCCTCTTCTCTGCCTACTTGTGATCTCTCTCTCTGTCAAATAAATAAATAAAATCTTTAAAAAAAATAAATAAAATAAAATGATTCATTTTATTTGTTCACCTTAGAGAGATGGAGAGAGGGGCAGAAGGGGAGGAGGAGAGTCTTTTTTTTTTTTTTTAAGATTTTACTTACTAATTTTTTTTAAGATTTTATTTATTTATTTGACAGAGAGATCACAAGTAGGCAGAGAGGCAGGCAGAGAGAGAGGGGGAAGCAGGCTCCCTACTGAGCAGAGAGCCCGATGCGATGCGGGGCTTGATCCCAGGACCCTGAGATCATGACCTGAGCCGAAGGCAGAGGCTTTAACCCACTGAGCCACCCAGGCGCCCCTACTTATTAATTTTTGAGAGAGAGAGAGTACGCATGAGTAGGGGGAAGGTCAGAGGGAGAACCAGACTCCCCACTGAGCAGGGAGCGGCTGTGGTACTTGATTCCAGGACCCTGGGATCATGACCTGAGCTGAAGGCAGACGCTTAACTGACTGAGCCACCCTGGCACCCTAGAGTTTACGTGTAATTGTAGTAAAACAGACACAACGTGAAACTTACCATCTTCACTGTGTTTAAGGCCAGAGCTCAGCTGTGTTGGAGGCATTCGCAGTGTTGCAACCCGTCTGCAGAGCTCTCTCCATCTTGCGTAACCGAAACTCTACGCGAGTCGTGCACTGACTCCCCAGCCCCTGGAAGCCACCCTCTACCTCTTGCGTTCCACCCCTGTCTCTGTGATTTTGACTTCTCCAGGTTCTGCACCGGCGTTTCTGCCTGCACTCCTTCATCGCCAATTTCATCATTTTCTGTAGGACCCTTCCGTGTTCTCAGTCCCCCCTAGTCTACCCCGGACCCCTGTTGCTCTCTGTGTCCCCTTTCCTGGGCATCCTCATTCTGTCCCACGTCTCCCCCTTCTGACCCTCTCCTGGTGCCTCCCACAACTTTCTAGCTGGTCATAGATCAGACATGTCGCTGCCTCTTGCTTACACTTCTCTGAGTCTGCTACTTACCCCCGGGGACAGGGGCCGGGGTGGGGGGCGGGTCTGGACACCATGCTAGATAACTCCCCTTCTCACCAGCTGCACCCCGTGAGTCAATGAGTCTTGAGAACTTCATTTCCCGAATCATTTCCCTCCTCTTGCCTTTGGCCCCAGGCCAGCTCCAGTCTTATCCTGGACCCTGGACCATTGGCTCAGCTCCTTCTCAGCCTCCCTGCCTCCTGTGGCCTCTCTCCGTGGCCCCAGCGGGGTCTTTGTAGACCGAGCGCTGATTTGCATTTCCCCTACTCGTAGCCCCTACTCCTTCCCAACAACCTCAGGGCAAAGCCCGATGCCCTCAGCCTGGCACTCGAGGCTCCAGAATTTCTGACCCCGCCCTCTCTCCCGCCGCCATCATGCCTCTGATCCCGCTAAGTCGTCCTCCAAGTTGGTTGTGCCTCCAAGTTGCAGGCACGAGCGCGCTTCCCCCCCTCTGCCAGGCGGTCTCCATTCTTGGCACGCATCCTCCAGAGCTGCTCGCCCACCACTCACCCTTCGCACCGCAGCGCAGCCCCCTTCTTTCTGGTGGCCCGACTTGACCACCAGGGTCATTGCCCCTCCAGCTGTGATTAGCCAACCCCTTAGCCCTCGTCCCGTGGCCCTGTCTTTCCACTGCCGACTATGTGGGAAGAGGGAGGGAGAGTCGGATCCCTGGGTTCCACACACTTGTGGTGCATGTCTTCCCCAGTCCCCAAGACGCTGGGCAACGGCACGTCCCTGCCTGTCTTGGAGGGTCAGTTCCTGGGCCTGGTCTGCATCGCTGACAGCAACCCCCCTGCCATGCTGAGCTGGTCGCGGGCGGGCAAAGCCCTGAGCCCGTCCCAGCCCTCGGCGCCTGGGGCCCTGGAGGGCCCCACGTAGGCGCGGAAGATGAAGGGGAATTCACCTGCCAGGCCCGGCACCCGCTGGGCTCCCAGCACATCTCCTTCAGCCTCTCTGTGCAGAGTGGGTTGTACTACAGGTTCTGGGGGCGGACAGCCTGGCCAGGTGTTTGGGATGGGTACAGGACCGGGGTCTGGGGACAGCGCCTCATCCTCTGGCCTCCCTTCCACAGGAAGCCCGTCTCCCTGCAACTGTGCGACTGAGCAGCAGGAGGGCTCCTGGCCCCTGGTCCTCACCCTGATCAGAGGGGTCCTCATGGGGGCTGGCTTCCTTCTCACCTACGGCCTCACCTGGATCTACTACACCAGGTGAGCAGGCCTGTCCTTCTGCAGGGACGTCTGCCGATTGGCCCTGAGTTCCGGGGAGGGCTGCGCTGTGTCACCCTCCCTGGAGGTAGGCCTGCAGAGGCCGCGGTGCTCCGACCTGAGGCCCCTGCTGGTTCTGCAGGTGTGGGGACCCCCAGGGAGCGGGGCTCAGAGGCCTGACCCAGCCTGCCTCCTTCTCGAGACGGGACTGAGGTGTGAACCTGGAGCCCAAGGGGACAGATAGGGGACGTCACAGTCGGCTTCTTCCTGGAACCTCTCCATTCAAACCTTCTCAACTGTACCCCTGGCGTTTAATTTGGGGGAGGTGAATGAGCGATGACACGGAGAGGCCAACACCATCAGAAGTCACTACTTACGTTTCCCCAGGAAACATGGCATGCCACGCCACGCAGGGCCATGGGGGGAGGAAGCACCACGTTTTGGCTGGGAGGCAGAAGCAGGTACAGGGGAAGCCTTGCAAACGCCTTTCCTGGGGTTTGTGTAGGAAAGGCAAGGCCAGGAGTGTAGTTCACGGTCAGCTAATCGGAGCAATTCTGCGGGGCTTTGGCCTATGGGGACGGTTCGAATTGCTACCTGTCCTTGGTGAATTAGGGCAGGGTGTGCGAGTTAGAGAAAAATGGTATTTGGGGACGCCGGGTGGCTCGGTTGGTTAAGCATCTGCCTTCAGCTCAGGTCGTGATCCCCGAGTCCCGGGATCCTGTCCCCCATGGGGGCAGGGAGCCCGCTTCTCCCTCTTCTCTGCCCCTCCCCCTGCTTGTGCTTGCTCTGTCTCTCTCTTTCTCTCAAATAAATAATATCTTTTTTTTTTTTAAAAAAAAAAAGGGTGTTTAGGGGACACACGCTGGTTTGACCTGGAAGATGGGCTCCTGGCAGAGCACTTTGCCATCTCTAAAATCTGGTTGGCCCTGGGAGGCGTGGTCTCTCCCCAGATGGCAAGCTTTTTTTAACATAAAGGAAATAAAAATATCTGACTAATAGGGGCGCCTGGGGGGCTCAGTCATTAAGACTCTGCCTTCGGCTCAGGTCGAGTGGAGCCCCGCGTCCGTCGTCAGTCGGGCTCCCTGCCCAGCAGGAAGCCTGCTTCTCTCTCTCCCACTCCCCCTGCTGGTGTTCCCTCTCTCACTGTGTCTCTCTCTGTCAAATGAATCAATAAAATCTTAAAGGAAAAATCTGACTAATACACACGTCTGCTGATGCCCCCCTTGTTTCTGCCTAGCCAGTCCCCTTACTGGTGTTGCCTACCCCACCCCTCCCACCCTCCTCCTCTCCATCCCCAGCCCTGCCCCTTCTAAGGGAGTTCCCCAGGCTTACTTCCCATGACCCAGAAGTTACCTGCTTAACCCCTGAGTTTCTGGTCTCCCAAACTTCCCTCTCAGTGTCGACAGAAATGCATAGTGGAAGAAAAGCATGCTGCTTTTCTTTCCCAGATGAAAGACACCTACCTCATAATAATTGCTACAGAACATCCCATTTAATTATAAATAAAAGCTTTATTAAAGAATGCAACATAAAAATCGATTTTACCGTTTAACGTCTCTGTGGAAGTTTCGAAAGCAAAATTATGTCTCAACCTTCTATCCTTTTTCGTTGAACATGTTCCAAAGAAGACCTTTTATTTATTCATCGTGTTCGGAGGTCTAACTTAAATTGATTAAGTAATCAAATCTAAGGAGAGCAACTAGATGAATGTTGGCCTGCGTGTACACCCTTGCTTTCACCACCAACTTCAACATACAGATTCAATCCCCCTACCCCTGGGGGTCAGGTCCCACCACCGAGATGGGAAGGATAGGCAGCAGGCAAGGCACCTCTGGCTTTGGAGCCCTTTTGGAGCCCCGTGCGCCATGCTGAAGGTGTTGGGCTGTGTCCTGACTTCCTTCAAGTCTACGCAGCCCCACATATGCCAACTCCCTATTTTCTGTCGATACAGATGCGTTTTGCCAGTTTTGGGGGCACTATGTCAGTGAACTCAAGTACTCCATATGCATTAGGCTCTGACTTCCTTCCCCTGGTTTTACGTTTTTGAAGATTTATCCAGATCGTTATATGTATCAGTAATTCATTTCTGGTTTTGGTATTGGTTTTGCTTTATTTTTAAACCTTATTTAAAATCAATTCATTAGGGCGCCTGGGGGGCTCAGTTGGTTAAGCAACTGCCTTCGGCTCAGGTCATGATCCCAGCGTCCTGGGATCGAGTCCCGCATCGGGCTCCCAGCTCCACGGGGAGTCTGCTTCTCCCTCTGACCTTCTCCCCTCTCATGTTCTGTCTCTGTCTCTCAAATCAATAAAAAAATAAAATCTTTTAAAAAAATAAAATAAAATAAAATAAAATCTTTAAAAAATTTAAAAAAAAAAATCAATTAGTTACCGTATGGTGTAATACTAGTTTCAGAGGTAGAGTTTAGTGATTCCTCAGTCGTAAATAACACCCAGTACTTATTCCATATTGTGCCCTCCTTAATGTCCATCACCCAGTTACTCCTTTCCTCCAGGTACCAGTTACCCCCCTCCAGCAATCCTCAGTTTGTTTCCTATGATTACGAGTCTCTTACGGTTTGTCTCCCTCTCTGATTTCATCTTGTTTTATTTTTTCCTCTCTTCCCCTATGATTCTCTGTTTTGTTTCTTAAATGCCACCTATCAGTGAGATCATACGATAATTGTCTTTCTCTGATTGATTTATTTTGTTTAGCATAATACGCTCTAGTTCCATCCACGTTGCTGCAAATGGTAAGATTTCATTTTTTGATGGCAGAATAATATTCCATTGTATACGAATACCACATCTTCTTTATCTTTTCATCTGGCAGTGGACATCTGGGCTTTTTCCATAGTTTGGCTATTGTGGACATTGCTGCTATAAACATTGGGATGCATGTGCCCCTTCGGATCACTACATTTGTATCTTTAGGGCAAATACCCAGTAGTGCAATTGCTGGGTCATAGGGTAGCTCTATTTTCAACTCTTTGAGGAACCTCCATACTGTTTTCCAGAGTGGCTACACCAGCTTGCATTCCCACCAACAGCGTAGGAGGGTTCCCCTTTCTCCGCATCCTCGCCAACATCTGTTGTTCCCTGACTTGCTAATTTTAGGCATTCTGACTGGTGTGAGGTGATATCTCCCTGTGGTTTTGATTCATATTTCCCGGATGGCGAGTCGCGTTGAGCACTTTTTCATGTGTCTGTTGCCCATTTGGATGTCTTGTGTTTGCTTTTAGTTAGTGTTCCCTGTATGAATATCCTTCCAGTTGTTTATTCTACGTTACAACGACTGCATTTGTTCCTGGTTTTTGACTTTTATTTATAATTTTGATGTGAATTTTCCAATGAAAAAACAGGAGGACTAGCACTTTCCTTCATGGTGGAAATGGCATTGCCCCACCATGAAGTAGACATAACCAGCTACAGAGGATGGCATTGAAGAGTTCTCCAGAATACCCAAACGAATTCCCATCCCCACCCCCACGTTCACGGAGTTCCGAGAGCTGCGGGGTTGGAGAACCGAGGCAGGGGCAGGCGGAATCCCATGTCTGGGGAAAGCGTGGAAGTTCCCAGCCTTCTCTCCATGCCTAGCCCTGTGCATCTCTTCTATGTGTTGGTTCTTGAGGTATATCTACTTATAATAAGCCAGTGATCCAATAAGTAAAATGTGTCTCTCAGTTCTGTGAGCCACTCTAGCCAATGAATCAAATCTGAGGACGGGTTCCAGGGAACTTCTGCTCTGTAGCTAGTCGGCCAGAAGTACAGGTGACGACCTGGGTTTGCAGCTGAAGGGGGCTGTGGGGGTCAGAGGGAGGCTAGTAGGACTGAACCCTTAACCTATGGGATCTGATGCTATCTCCAGGTAGACCAGGTCAGAATTGAATTGAATCGCATTCTTGGACACCCTGCTGGTGTCTAAGAATTGCTTGTTGGTGGTGATGGTGGGGAACTCCTCCCACCTCTACATTTGGAACTGGTCTCAGAATACCAAAAAAGATAGCTGACGTTCATTTTTCTTGTACTAAGCCTTCGAAACTGATGTGTTCTGCCCTTGTAGCACACATCCTTGTATCTACTTTTCAGGTGGTCCGTTGCCACATGCAATGACCGGCCATATTGGACAGCGTGCCTCTAGAACGTAAATCTGCAAGTGAAACTGCTGGGTCATCATTCGGCACTTCCTCAACTTATTAGAAGATGCTATTTTCTCCTAAAGTGCTTGCACCAATTTATATTCCGACACCCATTACTCCACACTGTCACTAACACTTGGTGTTTTCACTTTTTTTTAGTTTTTTAGATTTTCTTTTTTTTTTTTTTTTTTAAAGATTTGTATTTATTTATTTGAAAGAGAGATGAAAGAGCACAAGCAGGGGGCGAGAGGCAGAGGGAGAGGGAGAAGCAGACTCCCCCCTGAGTGAGGAGCCCAAAGGGGGGCTCAATCTCAGGACCCTGAGATCATGACCAGAGCCAAAGGCAGAGGCTTTAACCCGCTGAGCCACCCAGGCGCCCTGAGACTATTTTCATTAGTAGCATAAAATACCTCTCTGGCATAACTGCATAACACATGTTGCCTATGTGTTTTTTGACTGATACTTTTTTTTTTAAGTTTTTACTTATTTATGTGAGTAATCTCTGCACCCAGTGTGGAGCTCAGACTCCAGACCCCCAGCTCAAGAGTGGCGTGATCTTCTGGCTGAGCCAGCCAGACACACGAAGAAACTGTCTTTCAATACGACATCTTGTTACGGGAATGTCTAAGATGTTTACGATCCTTGTCAAATTCGGGGAAAGCATCATCGAGTTTCTTTCCTTAAGACGGCAGTAGGATTCCAGGGGCTTTTCACACATGCTTTGAGCCCCTGTCAGGGATTGTAAAAAAGGGTCCCTTAAAGACGGAGCTTCGTTAGTTTCATTAGTTTTGGGGTCCCTGCCCAAAGGGGCATGTGTCCCCTTTAACACGTTTCATTTTCAATGGACTTGTGCCATCGCTGTGCCACGAGACCCTCAGATTCATGAAGACAAGCTTTCGGGGATGCCACGCTCCAACCACCCTTCAGAACAAAGGGCCTTTAACCCTTAGCTTTCACTTTGCCTTTCATCCTCCCCTGGATTGGGTTCAGAAATTCCTTTCTTCCTTGCCAGAACTTGAATGGTTTTAAGAAAATTTTAAGCAATCCTTTTCCAGAACGTTCAGGGTTTTTCAGCATGAGGGTGAGTCATACTGAATCTCCAGGACTAGTCCCCCTTTTCTCTTTTTAAAAAATATTTATTGGGCACCAGTGTGGCTCAGTAGGATAGGCCTCTGCCTTCAGCTCAGGTCCTGATCCCAGGGTCTTGGTCCCACATCGGGCTCCTTGCTCAGCTCCTTGCTCCTCCCTCTCTCCATGCTTGTGCTCGCCCTCTCTCTCTCCCTGGCAAATAAATAAATAAAATCTTTAAAAATATATTTATTACAAGACAGCAATCTCTTATTGTCTAAAACCATGCACAAAGAGATTCATCTCTTGTTCATATTACTGTAAGTTAAGCATCACTATTCCAAACCAATATTATTTACAAAAATGAGCCTTTTCGTTGCTTTCTTTTCTTTTTATTTTAAAGATTATTTATTTATTTGTTTGTTTGTTTGTTTGTTTGTTTGTTTGACACAGAGAGAGAGAGATCACAAGTAAGCAGAGAGGCAGGAAGAGAGAGGGAGGGAAGCAGGCTCCCCACTGAGCAGAGAGCCCGATGCTGGGCTTGATCCTAGGACCCTGACATCATGACCTGAGCCAAGGGCAGAGGCTTTAACCCACTGAACCACCCAGGCGCCCCGCAATCCATACTTTTAATCTGGATCTGAGTGCAATTGTTCGCTTTCCAGTTAAACACCTTGCCAAAATCTTTCAAAGCAGATTTCTGCTTAGAAATTCAAATGAAAATGTTAAATCATAAAAAGTGTTGGCTTATTATATAGTTTCTGACAGGCTCCCATATCCCGGGTGCCAGAAGGTAATTCTCTTTCCGTTGCTAGTGAAAAGATGAGTCTCATATACACTGAAAAGGTGAATGTTAAAGGTGACACTAGATTTTAGTGTCACCTGTCAAAACACGAATATCTTTAAAAAAAATCTAGAATACAAGTGTCAGTAAGCACTCTAGATGTAGGGCAATCAGAATTCAA
Source organism: Nasua narica (assembly GCA_028533885.1). Lineage (NCBI taxonomy): Eukaryota > Metazoa > Chordata > Mammalia > Carnivora > Procyonidae > Nasua > Nasua narica. The sequence continues at coordinate 3,404,006 of CM052803.1, forward strand.
AAGCAAGCAAAATCCACATAAATTAATTCCTACTAATCTGAGAAATCAATATAATGTATATGTAAATTGGAAAACACTGTCTAGCTAGTTGTTAGTTTCTAACTAAATGATGACAGGTCGTTGGGGCATATATGTTCTCTTCCTGTATTATTTGTTTGTTCTGGTAAGACTTCCAGTAAGCACTGGCCCCTGAAAACAGCCCAGCAAAAGGCAGCTCTGAGGCAATTGCTTCCAATTTGCCAGATAGTAAGTCCCAAGCCTGCAATCATCACCAACAGGACAAGCGCCTGAATGTAGATGTTCTTGTGAGATTTTTTTGATAGTGAGGCAGCTTGATGTAACTGAGCCGTGGTTCTCTCTGCATGCACCTTTGACCTTTGCACATTGGCTTCTCTGCTGTCAGTGGGTCACCTTGGTCATGGATCATCATGGCCAAATCTTTTTTTTTTTTTAACATTTTATCTATTTGAGGGGGGAGCATAATTTGGGGGGAGGGTCAGGGGGAGAAGCAGGCTCCCTGCTGAGCAAGAAGCCTGAGGCAGAACTCGATCCCAGGATCCTGGGATCATGACCCAAGCCGGAGGCAGATGCTTAACTGATTGAGCCACCTAGGCGCCCATATCATGGCCAAATCTTTAAATATCTGATGGACATCCAGAATGTCGGCCCACAGTTGCCGAATTGCCCTTTCTCCCTCTTTAGTAAGTTCCGGATCCTGCTCTGTGATGGCCCCAGGCTCTGCATCTGGTTCCCCTCCTCATGGCCGTCAAATGAGGGGAGCCGCTTTCTCTTTGCCTCTCCCCCACAGAGAGAGGAGATCCAGCTCTCGCTCTGGCAATAAGCCCCTTTTCCTTTTCAGACATTCTTCCCTGCACAGCTTGGAAATCCTTTACCACTGCAGAGAAATCATTCAGGAGGCCATCTTTGTTAAGTTCCCAGTTCAGTAATTCATCTGTTTCCTTGGCAAGCCGATTGCTGGAATATTGCAACTGTTGCAGATTTTCCTCTGGGTGCTTGGAGTCCCGCTTACTTCCTCATTGGTTCATCAGATTCTTTATCTGAGCCGTGGTTCCGCAGATCTGCGGGATGTGGCTGCTGTGGGTCAGGATGACCGTTGAGAGATCTGGGAGCTGGGGCTCAGGGGGCTCCAGGTGTGGTCCATGCCCAAGGGACTGTAAGGCACGATGAGGAGCTAAGACCCAAGGGCCCTGCATGGCATTCCCCGAAGCAGCCCCGGGACTGGACGCACAGGCTGATGGCGATCTGGGAAGAGAAAGGGCTGGGCGAAGGGGCTGAGGCTGCCCGCGCGCTCCCTGTTTCTCTTTTCTAGCTGCTCTGGCCCTTCGCTGAGCTCGCTCTCAATTTAAATGTCATTTGGGAGGTGTGCACGTCCAGATTCACATCTGGGCAAGCATCCCAGCCTCCTGGGGGCCTCGGTATTCTCACCTGCGGTGTCAGATGCAGAGGGGAGACATGATAATTTCTCAGTTCCCTCCCCCCCTCCCCACCAGTGCCCCGTGCTGCCCAAGTTCCCCTCTTGCGGTGACCACAGCTCTGTCACACACGGCTTCCTGTTGGGGCTTCCTTGGCCTCACCCTCCGATTCGGGCCATTTCCTTCCCTGACAGAGGGACCTGAACCCCAGCTGGCACAGACATGGTGCCCCTGCTGCTGCTGCTGCCCCTGCTGTGGGGGGGTAAGTGGGCCAAGGGAGGGGGGCTGGCTGGGCCCAGGTGGGGGTGGGCTGGAGCGGCAGCTGAGCCTCGCTGTCCCCCAGGGTCCCTGCAGGAGGAGCCGGGGTACAAGCTCCGACTGCAGGAACGGGTGACGGTGCAGGAGGGTCTGTGTGCCCACGTGCCCTGCTCCTTCTCCTACCCCCGGAGCTCGAGGCCTTCCCATGAGACGCCCCGCATGTACTGGTTCCGGCCTGAGGACAATCCCTACCGCGCTTGGGCTGTGGCTA
>CM052803.1:3406067-3427285 GCA_028533885.1 Nasua narica
TCCTCAGCCCTGACACAGAAACCCGACATCCGCTTTCCGGAGCCCCTGGAGTCTGGCTATCCCTCAAACCTGACCTGCAGTCTGCTGGGATCCTGCGAAGAAGGAAGACCTCTCACCTTCTCCTGGCTGGGGGCTGCCCTTGACTCGCTGGACCCCCAGACCCTGCAGTCCTCGGTGCTGACCCTCACCCCGAGGGTGCAGGACCACGGCAGCAACCTCACCTGTCAGGTGTACCTGCCGGGAGGTCAGGGCCCCGTGGAAAGAACCGTCAGGCTCAATGTGTCCTGTGAGTGCTGGAGGGATGGCCGGGTCCCCTGGGGCAGTGAGGATCATGTGCTGCACCCTTGGTAGTGTAGGTGGGGAGTGGACAAGGACAGCATTCCCCACCTTCCCTGTGGTCCCCTTCCCCTCCAATCTTCACATCTGAGATAGGACCTTATCTTTTCATCCCAGACGCTCCCCAGAACCTCACCATCAGCATCTTCTCCGGAGATGTTGCAGGTAGGAAAGAATCTGTCTTCTTGGGGGCTGGGACCTGGCCCTGGGGTGGGGGTAAGGGGTCAGCTCCCAGGAAAGGGGAGGGGATCATAGTTTGAATGGGATCAGATTTGGAAAAAGCAAAGATAAAAATCAGCGCCCCCCCCCCCCGACCTGCACGTACCTGCATTCCCATGCGCCATGGTCGCGCCTGCGCACATGCGCACTAAATGTTCAAAGGCCGGTTCACCTCACCAATGCGCGCCCTGGTTTCCCACCCGCCCCTCCACCCCGGCTTCCTCCATCCTACTTCCTGATGTGTTCACTGAGTGAAACCACCAAGCAGTCCAGGCACGTCCCAGTGGGGCACTGAGCCTCCCCGGAGACTTGAGGTCAACCTCTTTTGGGTGTAAAGCCAGCCTTTCAACCCTGATGGAACCAAGTCATTGGGTCAAGGAAGGAGAGGGAAATGCCAGCCAGGTGCCAGGAAGGAGGGAGGGATGGAGACTGCCAGCCTCCCACAACTGGAACGCGTTCCCTCTCTCTCTCTCTCTCTCTCTCTCTCTTCTCTCCCAAAGCCCTGAAGATTCTGGAAAATGCCTCATCCCTTCTCACCCAGGAAGGCCAGACTCTGCGGCTGCTCTGTGCGGCTGACAGCAACCCCCCTGCCCAGCTGAGCTGGGTCCTGGGGGGACAGACTCTGAGCTCCCCCCAGCCCGTGGACCCTGGGATCCTGGAGCTCCCTCAGATACAAATGGAGCACGAAGGAGACCTCACCTGCCAGGCTCAGAACCCGCTGGGCTCCGGGCACGTCTCCCTGCATCTCTCTGTGGACTGTGAGTGTGGGGACCCCTGGGGGCAGGCCGCCCGGGGCCTGGGAAGGGGAGACACGGCTGAGCCCTCCCCTCCCTCCCGCAGACCCCCCGCGGCTGCTCGGCCCCTCCTGCTCCTGGGAGGGCGAGGGGCTGCGCTGTAGCTGCTCCTCCCGAGCCCGGCCGCCCCCCACCCTGCGCTGGCGGCTGGGGGAGGGGCTGCTGGAGGGCAACCACAGCAACGCCTCCTGGACCGTCACCTCCAGCTCCGCGGGGCCCTGGGCCAACAGCTCCCTGAGCCTGAGCTCAGCGGGCTCCGACCTCAGACTCAGCTGCGAGGCCCGGAACGTGCACGGGAAAGAGAGCGCCGCCGTCCTGCTGCTGCCAGGTCCGGGAGCTGTCGGGGGCAGAGGTGGAGGAGGAGGGAGTCTGGATCCTAGAAAAGACGGTCTGGGGTGGGGCTGGGGCCTGCACAGGGGGCGGTTGGTGGGATAGGGTGCTTCTCCGTCTCTGGCCTAAGCTGGCCCTTCAGCAAGGTCTGCCGGGAAGTAGGAAAACCAAGAGACGCGGTCCAGGAAGTGAGTCTCCTCACGCCTCTTCCCTGCAGGGAAATCGGTGCTCCTGGCGGGAGCCGTGCCCGCAGCCCTTGGAGGTGCTGGTGCTATGGCTCTGTTGTCCCTAAGTCTGTGCCTCCTCTTCTTTTGCTTGTAAGTTGGTACCGGGGGTCGAGAGAGGTCACTCAGTCCTCGAAATGCAGAGCCCAGTGGCGTAGATCCAGGGGGCGTGTTTTCCAGGCGGTGGGGGGTAAGAGCTGCCTGGAGATAGGTGCCCAGACATTTACAGCGAACAATTCAATGGCTTTTAGCATACTCAGAGTTGTGCCTCCGTGGCCACAATTCTAGGACTTTTTCATCAGCCCCCAAATGAAAAAGAAACAAACAAAAGAAACCCTTTTCTCCTTGATTTTCATCCTGCCCCCATCCTCCCCCTGCCCTAGGCAACCGCCAGTCTATTTTCTGTCTCCCTGCATTTGCCTATTCCGGACATTGTGTGTAAATGGAGCCAAACAACAGGGGGGCCTGTGTCGCTCACTCCCTTCACTTAGCAGGATGTCTTCAAGGTTCATGCATGCTGTGGCTTGTCAGTACTTGAGCCTTCTTTTTTTTTTTTTACGATTTTTATTTATTTATTTGAGAGAGAGCGAGCATGAGTGGGGAGGAGGGGCAACGGTGGAGAAACAGGTTCCCCACTGAGCAAGGAGCCCGAGTGGGGCTCGATCCCCGGACGCTGGGCTCATGACCTGAGCTGAAGTCAGTCGCTTAACCAACTGAGCCTCCCAGGCGCCCAACACTTCATCTGTTTTGAATTTCCATATGCCATCCCATTGCATGGATGGGGCACATTTTGTTTGTCATTCATCTACTGATGGACATTTGGGGTGTTCCTGCGTTTGGGCCATCACGATGAACACTGCTATGACCACTCGGACACACGCTGGTGTGTGTTAGAGGGATCGTCAGTGATGGAAGTTTGGTTTGGCCAAACCTCTGCTCACCCAGGGGGATGGAGTGCTTCCGTGCGCGTCAGGAAGGTCCGAGGCTGGTTCCAGGGTCTGGATGCCCTCTCAGCAGGCAGCGGGCGGCCCGCCCCCGTGTGCCTGAGCCATCCTGGCGGCAGCGTGCCGGTTTCTCCCCTTAGCGTGAGAGCCCGCAGGAAGCAAGCATCTGGGAGCCGAGAGGGCCTGAGCGATGAAGATCCGGTCATGGGGACAGTTGCCTGGGTGAGTGATGTTGGCGTCCCCTCGGGCAGCTGGGGGGCCCGGGGCTTGTCCATTCCACGTCCGGGGTGGAGGGGGGCTCCTAATATTCCCCGCCCGGTCTCCGGGGCACACACCTGGGAGCTGACCTCCCTTCTGTTCTTCCCCTTCGTCTCCCAGACCCAGTGGCCCTCTGGTCACCTCTTGTTCCACCCCTGCTGGTCACTCTTTTCTGGACACAGCCTGATGGAACCTCTCCCAAAATCCATTGCTTTCCAGCCATTTGGGAGTTTCAGTGATGTTGTTTGCTCCCGTTGTTTAGAGAATCAAGTCACGTTACTTAGTCTGATATTTAAAGTCCTTCTAGGGTCGCCTGGGTGGCTCAGTGGGTTAAAGCCTCTGCCTTCGGCTCAGGTCATGATCTCAGGGTCCTGGGATCGAGGACCGCAGTGGACTCTCTGCTCAGCGGGGAGCCTGCTTCCCCCCTCTCTCTCTGCGTGCCTCTCTGCCTACTTGTGATCTCTGTCAAATAAATAAATAAAATCTTTTTAAAAATAAATAAATAAAAATAAGTCCTTCTAGAGGTCTCCCCGATGGCCCCTCCAGCCCTGGTCCTGCTGTGGTGCAGCCACACTGGCCTTCTCACGGTCTCCACACACACCTGCTCCCCTACGACTTGGAGCCCTTGCACACACAGTTCCTCCAGCCTGGAATGCCCTCCTGCCCCCATTTCCACCAGACCACCTCGTGTAATTGCCCTTCCGGCTCCAGTACCAACATCTTCTCCTCTGGGAAAACTTTGCCATCTCCCTCCCTGCCAGGGTCCACGTCTCTCTCTCCCCATGAGAGCCCTCCATGCCCATCCCTGTCTTGAGGGGCATCTCACACAACATCACTGCCTTTGCCTGTCCCCTCCCTCTTGTATTTGTGATGTCTTTGCGGGCAGGGGGCTGCAGTTGTCTCTCACGCCGTCCACGTGCAGAATGTCCCCTGTCCTCCTTATAAAACTGCACCCGTGTTGCCCTAAATGGAGTTAGCCAAAATGCTTCGTTCGTGACCAACCCCTTAGGGCGGGAACAAGCACGGTTCGCTTGTACTTACTCCTCTTGTTCACGCTGTGATAAGCAACTGTGATCCTACTATCCAACCTAAGACCTCAAACACTGACCCTGACTGCCATCCGCTCAGGCTGGCCTGTGACCCCATCCCTAGTAACCGCTGAGTCTTTTCTTGCTAGCGTTGTCCCGTAGACGTACGCCTGAAACAGTGGCTGTTTTAGTTTAATTGCTTCAGCACCAACGAAGGTTGTCACGTTCTGTGCATTCTTCTTGGACTTGCTTTTGTAGACCCAACGCCTCGAGTTACGTCGTGGAGATTCGCCCACGTTGCGTGAAGTTGCAGTTGTCGGTTTCATTTTATGATTACGTCTATTGCCTAAGGTCCTGTAGCTGGACGTTTGAGTTGTTCCCGATGTTCTTGTTCGTATCTCATTGCGTTGACACGCAAGAGTTTTTCTTCGGCGTTACTTAAGAATTTAATTGCTAGGTCGGAGGGTATGTGAATGTTCTGATTTACAGGGTTTTCCAGAGCAAATGCAGACATTTATACATCCATCTGTGCCTATCGGATCCTGCTGGTCTATAATCTCTGCAGCACTTGGTTTTCTGATTTTTTTTTTCCATCTCACTATCTCACTCTGGTATTGATTTGCATTCCATTGGTTGCCGGTGAGGGTGAAAATGTCTCTGTCTTCACTGGTATATGACCACCTCCTCTCTAAAATGCCTGGTCCCATCTGCAGCCCATTTCCCTATTGGGTGTTTGACTTTCTTATTGAATTTATTGGAGAGTTCTATACATTTTCATCTTTTTTCTCGGTTATATGCACTGTAAATCTCTTCTCCCAGTGAGTGATTTGTCTTCACTCTTGAAAGGTGACCTTGATGGGGATGCTTGGGTGTTTCACTCAGTTAAGCGTCTGCCTTGAGCTCAGGTCATGGTCCCAGGGTCCTGGGGTCAAGTCCCACATTGGGCTCCTTGCTTAGTGGGGAGTCTGCTTGTCCCTCTGCCTGCTGTGCCTGCCACTCCCCCTGCTTATGCTCTCTCTCTTTCTCTGACAAATAAATAAATAAAATCTTAAAAAAAAAAATAGGGGCGGCTGGGTGGCTCAGCGGGTTAAAGCCTCTGCCTTCTGCTCGGGTCATGATCTCGGGGTCCTGGGATCGAGCCCCACATCGGGCTCTCTGCTCAGCGGGGAGCCTGCTTCCCCCTCCCTCCCTGCCTGCCTTTCTGTCTCCTTGTGATCTCTCTCTCTCTCTCTGTCAAATAAATAAATAAAAATATTAAAAAATAAAATAAAAATAAAAATAAAAAATAAAGGTGACCTTGGTGAACACATAGTTCTTAATTGTAATATAACTGTATTCACCAATCTCCTCATTTCTGTTGAGTGACTTTGGGTCTCATTTAAGAAAATCTTATCTTAAGATTAGAAGGAATTCAAGTATAGTTTCTTCTTTTTTTAATGTTTTATTTATTTATTTGTGATAGAGAGGGAGCACAAGCAGGAGGAGAGAGAGAGGGAGAAACAGACTTCCTGCTGAGGAGGGACCCCAATGAAAGACTTGATCCCAGGACCCTGGGATCATGACCTGAGCCGAAGGCAGAGGTTGAACGACTGAGCCCCCCAGGCGCCCCATTGCTGTTCTATTTAAACATTAGAATTACTTTGTCAAGTTCCACAAAACACTCCTATTGGTGTTTTTACTGGAATTACATTGAATCTGTAGATCAACTCGGGAAGAATTTACTTACTTATAAACTCGAGTCTTCTTGTCCACAAAAATAGGTATCTATTAGTTTAAGTTTTTTCCAAGAAAGATGTAGAGGGCGCCTGGGTAGAGGGCGCCTGGGTGGCTCAGTGGGTTAAAGCCTCTGCCTTCTGCTCAGGTCATGACCTCAGGGTCCTGGGATTGAGCCCCGAATCGGGCTCTCCACTCAGTGGGGAGCCTGCTTCCTGCTCCCTCCCTGCCTGCCTCTCTGCCTACTTGTGATCTCTCTCTCTGTCAAATAAATAAATAAAATCTAAAATAATAATAATAAACTTTAACAAATTTATATAAAGCATTTTAGAATTTAAAAAAATTACAAATTGGTGACTCATGTAGATTCCTGTTGGTTTGATAGCTGAAGCATTTTTAGATCTACTCATAAGCCTGCTGCACCACAGTTTTACAGAGACATACCGTCTGAAAATTTGGTGATATTCTTGTTTTTAACTGTCTTGGCTAGCTGAATCAAAGTAGCTGAATTTGATGCAAATATAATGTCATTTCCTTCAACAGTCGACTCCCCCTTTTGGACTTCAAGTACTGCATTGCATCCCCTGCAGATGTATTTTTCTTCTAAGAGATTTCATTTTTCAGTAAATGACTTGCTCTCCTAAATCAGTGGTGGGGAAGTGAGCACACTCAGCCTCTGTCTTCTGGTCACAGAGGTCTGTGTCACATGGAGTGTGGATAGTAGGTGGCAAAAGATTGAACAGTAGCCAGTTCCTTAATTTGTCCATACAGCTTCTCCTTCTACTTTCTACCTTGGTGAGGCCAACCCCCTCCCCACCGGCAAAGTTCTTCTGGGACTCCACTGTAAATGTTCGTCTCTTCCCAGTGACACCCAGCTCTTTGGGGTGCTGATCTGGATGCTGAGAATAGTCTTCGCTCTCTCCGTAGATGCAGCAACGTGTGAAAAACAATTACATATTTATCGATCTTATATTCTTCCAAACTCTCGTGTTAGTTTTTCGGTTGGTTTTTTTTTTTTTTTTTTGGAAAGATTTTATTTATTTGACACAGAGAGAGAGAGATCACAAGTAGGCAGAGAGAAAGGGGGAATCAGGCTCCCCGCTGAGCGGAGAGCCCGATGCGGGGTTTGATCCCAGGACCCTGAGATCATGACCTGAGCGGAAAGGCAGAGGATTTTAACCCATTGAGCCACCTGGAGCCCCTGACATTGAAGTATTTTTAACAGGTTTTTTTTTAATTAGTATGTAATGTGTTATTGGCTTCATGGGTACTGGTCAATGATTCATCAGTCTTCTATAATATCCAGTGCTCATTACATCACATGCTCTCCTTAATGTCCATCGCCCAGTTACCGCATCCCCTCACCCCCACTCCTCCAACAACCCTCAGATTGTTTCCTGCGATTAAGAGTCTCTTACAGTTTGTCTCCTTCTCTGATTTTTTTCTTGTCTTATTTTATTCCTCTCTTCCCCTATGATCCTCTGTTTTGTTTCTTAAATTCCACATATCAGTGAGATCACGTGATAATTGTCTTTCTCTGACTGACCTATCTCGCTTAGCATAATACCCTCTAGTTCCATCCACGTCATTGCAAATGACAAGATTTCATTTTTTGATGGCTGAGTAGGGTTCCATTGTATATATATATGTATATACCACATCCTCTTTATCCATTCATCTGTTGATGGACATCTAGGTTCTTTCCGTAGTTCGGTTATTGGGGTGCAGGTTCCCTTTCAGATAACTACATCTGTATCTTTGGGGTAACTACCCAGTAGTGCGATTGCTGGGTCATAGGGTAGCTCTGTTTTCAACCTTTTGAGGAATCGCCATACTGTTTTCCAGAGTAGCTGCACCAGCTTGCCTTCCCACCAACAGTGTAGGAGGGTTCCCCTTTCTCTGCATCCTCGCCAACATCTGTTGTTTCCTGAGTGGTTAATTTTAGCCACTCCGACGGGTGTGAGGTGCCATCTCATTGTGGTTTTGCTTTGTATTTCCCTGATGCTAATGATGTTGAGCATTTTTACGTGTGTGTGCCTGTTGGCCATTTTAGCACTTTTTTTTTTCCCCCCCGATTTAAAAAATATCACAGAAGCACCTTCTGGCTCAGTCGGAAGAGCGTGTGACTCTTTTTTTTTTTTTTAAGATTTTATTTATTTATTTGACAGAGAGGAGAGAGATCACAAGTAGGCAGAGAGGCAGGCAGAGAGAGAGGAAAGCAGGCTCCCCGCTGAGCGGAAAGCCCGATGCGGGGCTCGATCCCAGGACCCTGAGATCATGACCTGAGCCGAAGACAGAGGCTTTAACCCACTGAGCCACCCAGGTGCCCCGAGCATGTGACTCTTGATCTCAGGGTTGTGAGTCTGTATATTTTAGAAATACTGTATCCTCTCAGTGAATGGAACATATCCCTACTGATAACGTTTTGTTTTAAACTCTGTTGGGTTGGATCTTACTATAGATACACCAATTTAGTCATTGGCTAGTAAGATGTCTGATATATTTACATGCTTTGTTCCTCCAACAACATTTTATTTATGCTTCGGAAGTGATTTTTATAAACAGCGTAGAACCAGGTTTTTTCAAAGAATTTTTTATTTTTAAAAGATTTTAAGTAGGCTCCACACCCAACGTGGGGCTTGAACTCACAACCCTGGGATTAAGCGTCTCCTGCTCTACTGACTGAGCCAGCCAGACATATCCAATTTAATATCCTGTATTTGTGTTTACTGTGGTTATTAATACATGCAGATTTTGTTCTCCTATTTTACTGTTTCCTTCCACGAGTTTCCATTTCTTTCAATACCTCATTTTCTCCTTTCTTAAAAAATTATTCTCTCTCCTATACCCACCAAAAAAGTTTAGTGTGCTTTTATATATCTCTTCATTTTTCACTGGATTATTATGAACATACTTAACATTTTTTATTTGGTCTTTTGTTTAACATACAGCCACACATTTTGCTGAGGTAGTGTGTCACTTTCGTTCCCCAGATTTATTGCAGCGTTTTCAGCTTTGGTTACTTTTATTTGAATTCGTCCTCCCAATGTGCTTTCGATTTGGATTTTCTTGGGTTAAAACTTCTGAGGACTTGTGTGTTTGAAATCTTTTTTTTTATGCTCCTACATTTGAATTTCATTTGGCAGGATGTAAATCCTAGGATCAAAGTGATGTTCCTTCAGTGCTTTATTTTATTATTTTATCTTATTTATCTTTTAAGTAATCTTTACACCCAACATGGGACTCAAACTCACAGCCCTGAGATTAAGAGTCACAGGCTCTACCCACTGAGCCAGCCAGGCACCCCCTTCCGTCAATGCTTTCAACACTGTATTCTCTTGTTTCTCGTACCCAGTGTTGCTGTTAAGAAATGTTATGTCTAGGGGTGCCTGGGAGGCTCAGGTGATTAAATGTTTGACTCTTGATTTCAACTCAGGTCATGATCTCGGGATCGTGACATCTAGCCCCATGTCAGGCTTTGTGCTCACTGCGGAGTCTGCTTGAGATTCTCTCCCTCTCCCTCTGCCCGCCCTCTGCTTGCATACGCTCGCTCTCTCTCTCTCTCTCTGTCTCTTAAAAAAAGAAAAAAGAAAGAAAAGAAATTTTATGTCTGTATGAATCTTGCACATTTATAAGTGATCTACTCATTGTCCCTGGAAACTTTTATATTTTTCTCTTTGGTTCTGATATTCTTTTTTTTTTTTTTTTAAGATTTTGGCTTTTTATTTGACACACACACAGAGAGCACAAGAGTGCCCACACAAGCTGGGGGAGTGATAGGCAGAGGCAGAAGGAGAAGCAGGCTCCCCGCTGAGCAGGAAGCCCGATATGGGACTTGATCCCAGGACTTCAGGATTATGACCCAACCTGAAGGCAGTTGCTTAACCAACTGAGCCACCCAGGCACCCCCGGTTTTGATATTCTTAAGATTTTTTATGCTGTGGGGCACCTGGGTGGCTCAGTGGGTTAACGCCTCTGCCTTCGGCTCAGGTCATGATCTCGGGGTTCTGGGATCGAGCCCCGCATTGGGCTCTCTGCTCAGCGGGGAGCCTGCTCCCCGCCCTCTCTCTGCCTGCCTCTCTGCCTACTTGTGATCTCTCTCTGTCAAATAAATAAAATCTTTAAAAAAAAAAAACAAGATTTATTATGCTGTATAGGAGTATGTGGTTTCCCTGGTCTTTTTAAAATTTTGCATTCTTGGGGCCCTTTTCAGCTAAGGTGGTTTATCTTTCTTCAATTCTGGGAATTCTATCTTTATTTTGTCCAAGTATTTCCTCCTCTTTTTATTTCCAATAACACAACAGAACTCGTTTTGTTCCTGGCTCTGCTGGTGACTAGACGAGTGACTCGGGCAAGTTACTTTACCTTCTCCCACCTCAGTCTCCCTAATCTGTAAAATGGGGGAAAATAAGTATCATTCATGCTGTGAGGATTAAACATGATTAGGAAGCCTTCAATATGGCCTAATCAGTTGTAGCGTTACAGAATTTTATTTTATTTATTTTTTTGCATTACAGAACTTTTTTTTAAAGATTTTATTTATTTATTTGAGAGAGAGCACATGTTGGGTGAGGGACAGAGGGAGAAGCAGGATCTCTGCTGAGCAGGGAGCCCAAGGCTGGACTCAAGCCTGGGACCCTGGGATCCTGATCTGAGCCCAAGGTAGATGCTTAACCGACTGAGCCACCCAGGCAACATTACAGAATTTGAAATGGATGAGTGAATAGTTGAATTCGTAGGAAGTGTGTATGACTAGGGAGGATTAATGAATAAATGTTCCATTAGCCCAACTTCCCTTGGGGGTCACGCTTGCCTTATTCCTTCTCTGACCCCCTTGTTTCTCCTTTCCTCAGGGTTCCAGGCAAAAGCCCTGTTCAGACAGCCCCTCAGCACAAGCAACCCCTACCGGGGATGCCCCTTGCTCCGGGGAGCAACAAGAGCTCCATTATGCCTCCTTCAGCTTTCACGGGATAAGGTTGAGGGACCCTGAGGACCAGGAGACCGCCAGCACCAGCGAGTACTCAGAGATCAGGATGACAAATGAGGACAGCCTAGAGCTGGGTGCTGGCCCAAGGAACCACAGCTCCTGGGGGAGAGGAGAAGCCAGGCACTAATGGGCGAAGCATGTGGAGCTCTGTGGCAATAGGGAACAGGAAGGACTGGCCGAGTGTCTCCAGGTAGAGCCGACCTGGGCTCCAGCGTGGGCTGCCAGACAAGTCACTTCGTCTTTCTGTGCCTCGGTTTCCCGTTCTGTAAATCAGAGATCGCGCATCCTGCCTCAGAGGTGGTTGTGGACGTAAAGGAAATTAACACGCAGAAATCAACCAACAAAGGTCCTGTCTCAACTGTCTCACCTGTGCTCGGTACCTACTGCTCTCTCTTCTTTGGACAGAAGGATAACTGGCAAGTTACCCTGAGGCTCGGGGTGACCAGGCCCAGAGCACTGGGTACCAACCTGCTGGTGTTATCCCCCTTCCCAGAGCTCTTCAGACCCTCCCCAGGGAAGGACCAGTCGCTCAGCCTGGTGTTCGCTTCATGATGTAGCTTCTTACCATCTCTGTGGAGTCTTGTCCTCATCCCACTTGTACCTGTCAATTCTTCCGGCACATTCCTTTACCTCCTGACCTCCAGTCCCTTCCCTGGCTCATGGATGAGCCCCACAGGAATCTGTCCAACAGCCAGAGATCTGACCCCGGGTCTCCTGCACAGACCCCTTCAAGGCTCCCTAGCCTTAGACAATCCATCACAAGCATCGGCGGCCCCTTTTTCGGGCTTTTAAAGTCCATCACGACCTCCCTGCTCGCTACCGTTGGAAAAGAAACAACGCACCCCAAATGGAGACACTCTGCCCCCACAACAGCAAACCAAGACTAACGGCAGTCTCGACCTGTCCCAGAAATGTGACCTTTAAACGGAGGATCTGAAATTTCCTGATCAGCGCTGGCGAGGTCACCTGCAGGGTAAGAGATATCTGAAAAAAGTCTTGTCTTTTGGTAACTCCCTTGCCCCACCCTCCTGCCTATAAAAACTTTCCCCTACGTGCACCGCCTCCGAGCGCCTTCTCTTTACCAGAAGGGATGCTGCCCTGCCGGATGCAGGAGTCATTGAATAAAGTCAATTACATCCTCCGATTTTACTCAGTGGAATTTTTGTTCTTTCGCACTGCTCATCTGCATTTCCTCCGCTTTCTTCCTTACAATCTCCGTGGTGTTCTAACCCGGGGGGGCTGTGCAATTTGAGATCCCTCCCCTGGAGGCCCTGCCTCTTTGCTTCACCTGGCATTCAATGGCTGGTCCTTCACGCCTGAGTCCTTGCACGCACCCTGGCTGAGAACCTGGACGGAAGAAAGAGCTTGTTCTCTCCCCTCCTCTAAAGTTAGACTAATTTGTTATTTTTTTTTTTTTTTCTCAAGAAAGCACTAAAACGAAAGCAACCGAAACTTCCAGCAGCACCGTCATGCCAGTGCCCAACGAGCTTTTCTGAGCTGTTCTGATGTTAGTGCCTGACATTAAGCTTTTAATTGAGGTACAAAAGGGAAATTTTTCTAGAAGGTGGTAGGGCAAGAAAGTTATTAGCAAGAGAACAGGATTGGTCCGGGCTAGGCTGCTTTCCCTTGTGTGGGGAAGTGAACCCAAGGGGCCTTTTCCTGCAGATTAAGTCCTCTTCCTTGGGGGGATGGAGGGGCCCTTGTGGCAGACTCATTGGCGCTGATCAAAAATTTGGGATCGAGCCCCACATCGGGCTCTCTCCTCAGCGGGGAGCCTGCTTCTCCCTCTCTCTGCCTGCCTCTCTGCCTACTTGTGATCTCTCTCTCTCTCTCTCTCTCTGTGTGTCAAAAAAAAAAAATTCCTGACAGGTTGGGACTATGTTTCTGGGGTCCTGACAGAGGATGTCAACCACCTCTACTTTGACCTCAGTCTGTACTTTTTTTTTTTTTTAAAGTAGGCTCCATGCCCAGCGTGGAGCCCATCGCAAGGCTTGAACTCACCACCCTGAGATCAAGACCTGAGCTGAGATCAAGAATTGGACCCTTCACGACTGAGCCACCCAGGCACCCCCTCCATCTGTACTTTCTAATTGATTAAGTTCTTCATTCCAGCTTATCTCTGAACTCAGGCAGAAGACCTTGGAGGGTGGGGGGAGCATCCCGTGATGGGAAGTGAAACTACCCCCTCAAGCAATAAAAACTGCCTTGAGCCACTGAGACCCAGCATGACTGCCCTCAAGGCAACGATCGACCTGACCTTTATTGCCACACAACACGTCCCCACTGCTCTTTGTCTCATATTTTCCTTTCTTTCTTTCTTTTTTTATTTTTTATTTTTATTTTACTTTTTTTTTTTAAGATTTTATTTATCTGCCTGACAGGGAGACAGCGAGAGAGAGGGCACACAAGCAGGGGGAGTGGGAGAGGGAGAAGCAGGCTCCCCACCAAGCAGGGAGTCCGATGTGGGGCTTGATCCCAGGATGCTGGGATCATGATCTGAGCCAAAGGCAGATGCCCAACAACTAAGCCACCCAGATGCCCCTTTCTTTTTTTTTTTTTTCTTTTTTTTAGGAGAGAGAGACCACGAGAAAGTGTGCGCGGCGGTGGGGGCGGGGAGAGAGGGGCAGAGAGAGAGAGAATCATAAGCTGACTCCCTGCTGAGGGTGGACCCCGACTCGACTCGGGGCTCGATCTTACGACCCTGAAATCATGACCTGAGCTAAAATCAAGAGTCGACCCTGAAATCATGACCTGAGCTAAAATCAAGAGTCGGAAGCTTAACCTAACCGACTGAGCCACTCAGGCACCGCCCACATTTTCCTCATATAAACCTAGGAAGATCTTCAGCAGTCTGAAGACAGTCTTTGAGACGTTAAATCCCAGTTTCGGGATTTGGCCTAAATGACACTATTTTATGCCTGTGCATTTTTTTTATTAACAGTATAGTTAATGTACAATGTCATATTAATTTCAGCTGTACAGTAGAGTGATCGAACACTTCTATACATTACCCAGTGCTCATCACGGTAAGTGTACCCTTAATCCCCTTCATCTGTTTCACCCATCCCCTCACCTACCGCCACTCCCTTAACCTTCAGCACTCCGTAGTTAAGAGTCTGTTGGTTTGTCTCTTTTTTTTTCTTTGTTCATTTGTTTTGTTTCTCAAATTTCACGTATGCGTGCAATCATATGGGATCTGTCTTTCTCTGGCTTATTTCACTTAGCGTTATACTCTCCAGCTTCATCCATGCTGTCGCGGAAAGCAAGATTTCACTCCTGCTCGCAGTATCTTTCGGAATTAGTGTTTTTGTACTCTTTGGGTAAATGCTCAGTAGTGCGATTACTGGATAGTACGGTAGTTCTATTTTTAACTTTTTGAAGAAACTCCATTCTGTTCTGCACAGTGGCTGCATCAGTCTGCATCCCCCCTCAACTGGTGGAGGGTTCCTTGTTCTCCACAGCCTCTCCAACACTTGATTCTTGTTTTTGGTTTTTGTTTCGTTTTAGCTTATTTTGTTTCGGGGGCACCTCGGTGGCTCAGTCGGTTAAGCGTCTGTCTTTGGCTCGGGTTGTGATCCTGGGGTCCTGGGATGGAGCCCCGAATCAGGCTCCTTGTTCAGGGGGAAGCCTGCTTCTCCCTTTCCTCCTCGCTCATGCTCTCTCTCACTATCTCTCTCCCTCTCTCAAATAAATAAATAAAATTTGGGGGGGGGTAGTTTATTTTGTTTTAGTCATCTCTACCCCCAACAGAGGTGAGGTTCAAACTCACACCCCAGGATCAAGACTGGCGTGCTCTTCTGACTGAGCCAGCCAGGCACCCCGTTGTTTTTTGTTTTTTAAACAAATTTCTGCACATTCTTCCCCCTCATCTTCAGCTTCTTTCCCAGTCCCCTGCTTCTTCATAGCTGGCTTAACGTTCTCAGAAACTACCCTCTCTGTAGGTCACACTGAGATCTTAGTTCTTAGTGGTGGCCTGAGAACCTTGGTAGCTTCCCTAAGATATGAAGTTCACTGGGGAACTTCGTCTTCTAGGGACATTCCGGTGGCAAATACGAAGTGAAATCCCCTCTGTTAATAGCCGTGAGGATTTTGTGTGTCCATTAGCAGCAGAGTCTCCTGAACTGGTTGGAAGATGGCATAGGGGCTGGTCCTTGGAGACATGATCTTGGTCCCTTTAGACTCCCCCTCCTATGGAGGTCTCTCCTGCTGTCTGCGGCTGCCATCAGTCCTGGATTATCGTCTGATGGTTCTCTATCCCTTATAAGATTTTATTTATTTATTTGACAGAGAGGAGAGAGAGATCACAAGTAGGCAGAGAGGCAGGCAGAGAGAGAGGGGGAAGCAGGTTCCCCACTGAGCAGAGTGCCTGATGTGGGGCTCGATCCCAGGACCCTGAGATCATGACCTGAGCTGAAGGCAGAGGCCTTAACCCACTGAGCCACCCAGGCGCCCCTTCTCTATCCCTTATAAACCAGACACCTCCCCAGTGTGCATCATCTGCTTTTCTGGGACCAGAGTGCCCTGGATTGAGGCATCCCTCTCTATGGCCCCAAGCATGTGTGGGTCATGATCCCAGCCTCCAAATGCACATCAATGATGTGAGACCCTGTGAGGGTTGCTCACCACCTCGAGTCTCAGTTTCCCGCTCTGCCAAACGAGACTCGTTAGCCAGATCCCTCTAGGGGTGCTTGTGAAGGTTCAGAGGGGCAATGTGCAGAAAAGCACAGCCCTGAGCTGTCACAGGAAGAGCTCCAGTGACCATCCACCTCTTTCCTATCCTCTGTTCGAGGGGAGATCTGAGCACAGACTTGCTACTGAAAGTGTGGTCCCGGGTGCCTGGGTGGCTCAGTCGTTAAGCATCCGCCTTCAGCGCAGGTCATGATTCCGCGGTCCTGGGATTGGGTCCCTCACCGGACTCCCTGCTCAGCAAGGGGTTTACTTCTTCCTCTCTCTTTGCCCCTCCCCTCTGCTGTCGTGTGCCTACTCTCTTTGTCTCTCAAATAAATAAATAAAATCTTAAAAAATAAATAAAGTGCGGGCTAAGGGCCAGCAGCATGAGCATAATCTGGAACCTCAGAGGAGAACTTGTTCCTCCCTGTCCCTTCGCCGGGCTGGCACCACAAGGTCCAAAGAATGTTAAGGCAACAAGAGGGCTGAGGCGAAAAGCACAGAGATGAGCCCAGCCCACTCCCACCCCTTCTTCTGGATCCTCCTCCTCGGGAGGGACTCAGCCTTTCTGAAACCGCCCCGACTTAGATGCCCTGCTGGCCTAGGGCTCTGGAACTTGTGCCTGTGGATTGGGGTCCTTGGCAGAGTTGGGGTGTCCTGAACTCACCCGGCTTCGCTCCAGAACCACGGACAGCGCCAACCCTTGGGCTGGGAGGTCCCCGGGTCCGGCATCATGGGTGGAGCGCCCCCTGGAGGCAGATCCCTGACCTGTCTCGGATGCAGACAGGAGGGCTGGGGAATGGGACTTGTGCAATATGCTGTCCTAGGGGCAGAGGTAGTGGCCAAGCTTCTTCTTAGTCTCCCTCTGAAAACCTCCTCATCCTGGGGCCTTAGTTAACGTCAGAGACTGAATGCATTTCTCACAGAACACGGGGCGCCTTGCCCCCCAGGGCTGACTCTGCCTTTACCCCCTCCAGAAAACCTTCTCTGGGTCCCATTCTCTCCTTCCTCCCCTCATTTTCCATGTGTTGATATTTGCTTGTGCTTTTTTTTTTTTTAAGATTTTATTTATTCGTCATAGAAAGAGAGCACAAGCAGGGGGAGCAGCAGGCAGAGGGAGAAGCAGGCTTCCCGCTGAGCAGGGAGCCTGATGCGGGGCTCGATCCCAGGACTCCAGGATCATGACCCGAGCCGAAGGTGGGTGCTTAACCGACTAAGCCGCCCAGGTGTCCCTGCTCCTGCTTTTAATCCCTTCCTTGTACTGCCAAGGAACTCGATGACAGCACGATTTGTGACCCGGCTCTGTGCCCGGTACTGCGGCGAGCTCTGATGCAGCTCCACTGAAGGAATGTAGCATCAGAAGTCTGGTTGAGATGTTCTCCTGGGAGCCAGTGCATCACAGAGGTCTAAGTTGTCCTTCATTTTATAGTAAAGGTAAATATTCAGATGAGGGGAAGATCTCAGTCAGGCCTCAAGGTCGGGCGGGGGTTGGGGGGAATGGTGGTGGGGTCAGGAGGGAAGATCCAATAAGTACCACAGGGGAGGCCTCAGGGAAAGGCCTCAGGGGAGGCCTAGGGAGCTACGGAACCATTGAATTAGGACTCATTCTCAAGATGAGTGACTTGTCGGGCCCCAGGGGAACCTGAGAACCAGCCACACACAGGTCCTGAGTTCATATTCATACCAGAAACCTGCAAAGATCACAGCCAAGTCTGGGGCCGGGGTCAGGGCCCCAGCTCTCGGTTCTCATGGTGGGTGGGCCCTGGGGACCCCTGCGGATGAGCCTGGGTTCAGCCTTGCTTTCTGGAGGCTTCATGGCTGACCAGATCTGGGCTAAGAGCCAGAATGGAGAGAAGATTCGGTTTCAGGTAAGTCCCGGCCACCAGACACTCCTGCTCCGAGAGGGGGGTCCAAGAATTCTGAGTGGACGGGAACCCCTCCATCCATATTCTTGGGGGTTAGGGATGCATTTGGGATGAGGCAACACAAGCGGGGAGTGGGAGAGGAGGGGAGTGGGAGGGGAGTTCTGCAGTGAAAAGAGCTCCGCCTTCACCTCCCAGGTTGTCCCTGGGGAGAAGGGTTCTGGAGGGGGCAGGAGGGGAAGAGAGAGCATCATCCCTCCGTCAGAGGCACGGGTGTGGGGCAGGGGGGAGGGGGCATGACAGAGTTTGCCGAGAATGTCCAGCTGCCAACACGGAAGCCCAAAGCAGGAGCTTCCTGAAAGTTCTCTGAGCAGCTGTTGCCTCTGTGGGCAGCCGGCCAGGCGGGTGGTGGTGGGCTCAAGGCTGCTGTTGGTCATCAGGGAAGACAACCTGCATGGGGAGCGAGCCAGTGAACTGCCCCACACGCTACGTACGGGTTTTATACTTGTTTACATCAGGAGGGTAAGTCTCGTAGTGGTGATTTGATCCTACCTGGTGCTTTTTAAAATGTATCCCAATTCAACAGTGAAATTTTCCATTTTAGTGTCTCTTTTCTCGAGCACGGTGACGACGGCTCCAGTCCGCGCCTGGAATTCCTCCATCGGGATCCCCCGTGGTCATGTCTATGCTGTTTTTCTCCCGGTACGCCATCATTTTGTCCTATCGCCCGGCAAATTTTTAAACTGAAGCTCAGGTATTTTGTACGACAAATTGTAGAGATTTCCTGAGGCTCCAGTGGAAATCCCCCCACACACACACACACACACTCGGATTCTAGAAATCTCTAGAACGGCTCTGCACAAGGGAAGGTTCTGTGATGATGGGAAGAGTGTGTCTGCGCAGTTTGCTACGGCAGCCACTGGCCGTGTGCGGCCGTGGAGCACTTGATGTGGGTTTAGTGTGACCGAAGAACTGAGTTTGAATTACATTAAAAAATTTAAAAGACTTATTTGAGAGAGAGAGAGAAAGTGAGAGAGACCCGTTCCCAGCGCATGTAAGTCAGGAGAGGACCAGAGGGCGAGAGAGATAAGGGAAGTAGACTTCCTGCTGAGCACGGAGCCCTACACGGGGCTCCATCCCAGGACCCTGAGATCGTGACCTGAGCTGAAACCAAGAGCCCCTACATTCAATTTTCATCAATATTCATCAACATAAGGGCAAACAGGCCCAGTGGCTAGAGCTACCCTACCTCTGCTTTCCGGCAAACAGACAGAGCAGGGCTCTTCTCCTCCTGGTCTGGGATGGAGTGTGTTTGAAGCTAGGTTCTGGTGTTTTTGTGGGTGAGTCTACTTCCAGGTGACCCTTACTTCCAACTTGTGACCTTACTTGGGTCCTAACAGGTGCTTACCAGGCTTCTACTTTCTACAAGACCCTGAACATCAAACTTTATTTACCCAGTTCTTCTGAGGGAACAAATGAACAGTGTCTAGGTGACCCTAATGCTCTTCCCTTCACCCCCGATTCTGGCCCCTCGAGTCCCTGCCCACCTAGTCCTGGACTCCAATCCTGTCCCACAGCACTGTTGAAAGCTCCGCTCAGATCCCTAGCCTCTTGGCCTAAGCTTTCTGCCCGTTCCTGCAGCAGAAATGAGCCTCTTCTGTGGGATCCTGGCCACCCTGGTGCCTCTTTGATGTCTTCAAAGAGACTGCTTTGTTAAAGATCTATTTTTTCTTTTCTGAGTTGGTCTCAGTGGCAGTGTTGTTGAGACCTGAGATACTCCGACATAGCTAGAAACCTCCCTTGCTTTATTTCGGGTCTCTGTTCAAGTCCCTTTCTCAAAAAGGCCCTGACCTTCGAAACTGAAATAGCACCTGCCTCACACCCTTTCCCCTTAAGTTGCTTTGTTATTCGTAGCACGTTTCATCAGGCGTCACATTATGTTCTGATTTGTCTACGGTCCCGCTCCCCAAATACTGTAAGCTCCACGAGACAGGATTTTTTTAAAGTTTATTTATTTTTGGTAACCTCTACACCCAATGTGGGGCTCGAGCTCACAATCCCAAGATCAAGAATTGCATGCTCCACGAACCGAGCCAGCCAGGATCCCTGAGCGAGAGGTTTTTTGTTTTGTTTTTTCAACAACATCTAGAAATGTCCCTGCACACATGAGGGATTCCATACATATTGAATAAATGATGTTGGTTATCTGGTGGGACGGGAGATCTGCCCTCAGACCTCAGTCCACTTAGGAAGAACAAGAACCAGCGTGTGGATGGCCACATGAGGGCAGGACTCAGGGGCTGGGACTTGGGAAGAGTCCTATGTCCCGGGCTGGGCGGGTGAGAAGAATCAGGAAGGGGGTACTGAGGTACTTGGAAGGGGTACTGAGAATGCCAAGTCTCTCCCCAGGGGTCATGGAGGAAGCTCTTCCCAGCCTCATACCCTCCTGGAAGCACAGGGTAGCAAAACTGAAACCTAGAGCCCCCTGGTGGCCAAAATGTAACATGACCCACAAAGTTGGCCACCGTGTCCTGAGCACATTTAATCCTCACAGAGGAGGAAAGGGAAGACCAGAGAGGTTAAGTCACTGGCCCAGGCCCACCCAGCTGCTCCTCACCCATCACACAGAGACACCAGGAGAGATTCAGGTGGGGGTGGGGAGCAAGTCCACCGTCTTGAAGAGCTCCAGGTGCAGACGGCTGTGAGCCCCCAGACCCGTCCATCTCTGGCTAGGTGGCCTCAGGCAGTTGTGGGACCTCGGACCAATGAGATCGTGTGTGGTCTGGATGAAATGAGACCTTGCGGGTTCTGCAGGATGCACAGCACTCAGAGACAAGCATCATGGTTACTGTAAATGACCGGAGCCCACCAAGTCAAGTGGTTTTGCTAATCCCACTACAGGCAAGCGTGACACACAGCAAGTGCTCAAGAAGGCTTGGACTATCCTGAGCGCGCCCACAACTGGGAATGGGATTCCCACTGCCTGGGAGTGGGAAGTTGTTCAGTTCTCTTCTCTTTTAGATCCAAGAGTCCACGTCCCATCCCCTCCTCCCTCAGACCCGGGGGTCCCAGCCACCAGCCCCTCCTCCCTCAGATTCACGAGTCCCGGCCTCGGCTTCTGCGAGGTCACTGGTGGCCGGTCCCGTCCGTCCCCCTGCCAACCTCACAGGTTGCCCGGGTGGAGGGGGGTTATTCGCAGCGCTCCTTACAGGCCGCCCCGCACTCCCCGGCGGCAGGGCCCCGCGCACACCCGGGGTCGCTGGGCGGCGGGGCTGGCGGCCCCCCCTCGTCGCGCCCCCCGCGGCCCTCGCCGATGGCCAGGCGGGGCCGGCCGCGCTGCAGGCCGTCCAGGAGGGCGCAGGCCTGGCACAGCGCGCGGCTGGCCAGCGCCCCGCAGCGGGAGCAGGCGCCGGGGGGCGGGGGCCGCGCGGCCGGGGCCAGGGCCAGGCGCTCGGCCGAGTGCACCAGGTCCAGCGCCGCCGACGGCCGCGCCGCCTCCAGGAGCTTGAGCAGGTGGCGCGCGTGGCCGCGGAAGGCCTCGGGCGCGTAGACGCACTCCTCCGAGAAGTAGTCGAGGCGGCGGAAGTGCGCGTACAGCACCACCTCCTTCTGCGAGGCCAGCTGCAGGGGGCGGCAGCGCGGCAGGGCGCCCCCCTCGCCCCGCGAGCCCAGGCCCCCGCCCCGGGCCAGCCGCCCCGCGTCGCCCCGCAGGAAGTTCATGAGCACGGTCTCGGCCATGTCGTCGGCGTTGTGGCCTGGGGGAGAAAGGGGGAGCAGGTGAGGCGCGGGCGCCACCGTGGGGCCGCCGTGACCCAGCCACACGGGGAGGGGCCTGGAGAGTGGCACGGAGTGGGC